>JAXCGZ010006637.1:22500-32158 GCA_037179515.1 Halocaridina rubra
TACTGAAGAAGTCAGCTTAGCTTGGTGCCAGTTGCAAGACCGGAACAATGAAGAGGGTTGGCATCAGAGAAGAAACTCATTCGTCAAACAACGAGAGAAAACCATCCACTGGTCTCTTAAAAGATAGTAAAAAGTAGCGACCCCAAATGAACATGTGGAAAGCTGCCGAAAACGATGTTGGAATTGATTTTTTTTTGTGGTCACTAAATATCTGATGTAACATATTTAGGGTACTTGATTTTCATTTTATTGCAAAAATATTAGAAAAATTATTATCAAATGAAAAAAAAACTCGCATCCACGAATGAGAAAAAAAATTTAAGCACTGCATAAAAAAACTGAAAGACTTAAGTTCAAAAGTTCATTTCAATTTTGACGTTTGGTCCTGAAAGAAATGTACACAAAAAGTCCCGTTGCAATTTGTTAAACTTATTAGATGCCAAAAAAGCATTAGGATATATTCGCTTATTTCAAAAATTTTCATATATATGAAGGATTTATTCAACTTTTGAGTGGTGAGACTTTCCCTGCTTCTTGATTGAAGCAATATTAGGTTTTGAAAGATCAAAGAAGAGTTGCCTCAGAGCAAGAGGAAAACTTCTCAGCATGGAAACGCTACACTTTCCAAACGAAACGTGAAGTTATTACGGAAGTCGAATTTTCAAAATTTACCTTTTTCATTAAAACTACCATACTTTCAACACTGCTGAAAAGAAGTTAACGACTTAACAACCGATAAAAAAGACAAAGACTTAATTAAATGAATCAGGGGGGAAAGTTTCCACTCTCATGTTATACTTTTAAATGAAATATCCTTATTGCAAATTGAGATACATAGACATAGACACAAGCCTCATTCCCCCTTGTAAGGGGGGTGGCCGAGCCAAGAAACGCGCATTCACCACGATCCACATACACACCTCAACCACTCCTCTCAGCTCCTTGGGGATAGAGGGTTGCCACGTCTCCTCCCCTTCCACCCTGCTTGGGGCACTCACATGGTAGGGCGAGGATATTCTACAATGAGTCCCGACAGCCGCAGCTGGTTTACCCCCACCGCTTCATCACAAGGCAACTCCCCTCACACCCGTCCACCACAGTTCACTGAGCTAGCAGGTGCGAGGAATCCCTTTGGGTAAAAATTGCCCAAGACCAGATGAGTAAAAGAAATAGGAAAAAAAGAAAATTACTAAAATGTAGAGAGGAGAAGGATAACATATATATAAAGACTAGAGAGTTAACCTGAGAAATAGAGATAGAACAAATTGAAGAGGGAAGCTTAGACATAACGATAGATCATATTTGGAACACCATGTTTGTTATATTAATGTAATATGGAAACACGTGCATGACAGTCTAATAATATTCTATTCAATATTGAGCAGTTTTTGCGTCTATCTATCTATCTATCTATCTATCTATCTATCTATCTATCTATCTATCATATATATATATATATATATATATATATATATATATATATATATATATATATATATATATATATATATATATATATATATATATATATATATATATATGACTATTAAATTAAAAAAAAAAAAGCCTTTTAACTGTGAGAAAGTCGAGAATGAGTATTAGCTTCGAGGTTAAAGAGAAGTAATTTATAATAAGTAATTTATATTGCTAATATCAGTAATAATAATAATAATAATAATAATAATAATAATAATAATAATAATAACAATAACAATAATAATAATAATAATAATAATAATAATAATAATAATAATAACAACAACAACATTAATAATAATAATAATAATAATAATAATAATAATAATAATAATAATAATAATAATAATAACAACATTAATAATAATAATAATAATAATAATAATAATAATAATAATAATAATAATAATAATAATAATAATAATAATAATAATACCAGACCTTTATCGAAAAGAATGCAAACAACACCTAAATAATCTGAATCTAACATGACATTTACTTTTTATTAAGGTATGGTAAATCTTGATTTCTCAGGATATAACTCTAATGAGAGAGAGAGAGAGAGAGAGAGAGAGAGAGAGAGAGAGAGAGAGAGAGAGAGAGAGAGAGAGAGAGAGAGAGAGAGAGAGAGAGAGAGAGAGAGAGAGAGAGAGAGAGAGAGAGAGAGATCACTGCTGAGTCTGATGGTCTGAGATTCAACCCTATCGAGGAGATAAGTGCAAGAAGAAACCTTCAGATGTAAGAGAGTATTCTAAACAGGGATGAATGAGACATTTATTGATTTTCTGTAACTGAACTGAATAAAAAAAAACTCAATCATGATAACAGAATAGAATTCTTAATTTCCTAGATGAATCCCCAGCCATCTGAATTATATCATCCCTCCAAGACAAGTTGGAGGCTATCTGTATTCCTAATATTTTCAATAGAAGAGAGAGAACACATTTCGTTGTTTTCGAAAACGATAGAGTTGTCAAGAAAAAAAAAAGATAAAGTATTGGCCGGAAACTAAATCTTGGAGGTATTACATTTTACTAAATAAATAAATTAATATATATATATATATATATATATATATATATATATATATATATATATATATATATATATATATATATATATATATATACTATAAAAGTAAATAGGTAAATAAATAAATTAATTAAAATTATAGCAATACAAATGAAAAAAAAATTGCATACAAAATCAAAATATCGATATTAAATAAGAAATATTTGGTTCATAAGCCAATAAGCCTGTTTATTGTAGGTATTTTCTCCACAAAACGACTACAATTATATATCGAAAATAAATCCATATTTACGTCTTCTAGACGGGTAGAAATTCATATGAAGTCTGGAAAGCACTCTAGCCAGTTACACACACAAAAAAAAATAAAAGAATGAGGGGAGATGCAAATACTAAGATGACAACATAGGAGAAAAAACTGAAGAGTAAATAGGATATGGGGAGAAATGGTGTAGAAAATGGGACAAGATAAAAGTGGGAAACAAACAGGAGATAAGAGGGAAAAATAAAAGAAGACAAAGCAAAGAGGGGAGTGAATTTGTGTGGGTCCAACAGGACCCTGGAATCCTGGAAAACTAGAGTCGCAGCTCGCCTCGCTTATAAGTTAAAAACTGAGATACTAAAATAGTCATGGCGAAGATGTGATGTTTGTGGTTACTTAATCCCTCCAAAAGCAAAAGGTCTAATAAATAAAATATGTGAGGGGAGTACAATTGTGTGGGTCCAAGAGGACCCTGGAATCCTGGAAAACTAGAGTCGCAGCTCGCCTCGCTTATTTAAAAACTGAGATACTAAAATAGTCAGGGCGAAGATGTGATGTTTGTGGTTACCTAATCCCTGCCAAAAGCAAAAGGTCCAATAAATAAAATAAGTGAAGAGAATTAACAGTTTGTGAAAGCAACAGCACCATCTGTTCAGATAGGAGAAGTGGGATGTAGGCCTATCTGATCTGTCCAAAACATCTGTACCTTAAAAGTTAAAAATGAAAAGGTTCGTTTGCTCTTATATACTCTACATTTCCATTTCTAAATACAATTATACTGTACCAAATTCACGTGAAGATATATATATATATATATATATATATATATATATATATATATATATATATATATATATATATATATATATATATATATATATATATATATATATATATACACACACACACACACGCGCGTGCACATCCACACACACACACACACACACACACACACACACACACACACACACACACACACACATATATATATATATATATATATATATATATATATATATATATATATATATATATATATATATACATAAGGCAATTAATGATGTCGTAAGCAATACAAAGGTTAAAGTCTGTTATATATTCATGAGTATTTCTATATAATATATTCAAATCGACATTAATTCAACTAAGAAAGTATACAGGTGATACTAAGAGAATTCTAGAAACTTTTGATAAAAAGCATTTTCACTCCAAAATTGGTTTACTAGCTAAATGGGACCAATTAGATCCTGGTAATAACTTTAACTCCAATGGAATTAAAAATGTATCTCAAAAACTTAGATGTGGCCATCAAAATACCAAACGCACATACACACACATACAATGGTAAAAAAAAAAACACACATTTCTCAAACACGTGAATACAACACAACACAAATTGTTTAATGAAAGGGGTGAATACACCATGACATATATGTATAAATCAAAAGGGGATATTAACAATTAACAAGCAAAAGAAATGGAAATAAATGTACAATTTGCAGTTGCCCTTACAAATTTATTCGCTACACTGGTGAGAGGCATTTTCATTTTTCATACATGTTTTAATGGCATTTCATTTATCACACATGTTTTAGTGGTATTTTCATTTTTCATACATGCTTTAATGGCATTTAATTTATCATACATGTTTTAGTGGTATTTTCATTTTTCATACATGTTTTAGTGGTATATTCATTTTTCATACATGTTTTAGTGGTATTTTCGTTTTTCATTCATGTTTTAGTGGTATTTTCATTTTTCATACATGTTTTAATGGCATTTCATTTTTCATACATGCTTTAATGGCATTTCATTTATCATACATATTTTAGTGGTATTTTCATTTTTCATACATGCTTTAATGGCATTTCATTTATCATACATGTTTTAGTGGTATTTTCATTTTTCATACATGTTTTAATGGCATTTCATTTATCATACATGTTTTGATGGCATTTTCATTTTTCATACATGTTTTAATGGCATTTTCATTTTTCATACATGTTTTAATGGCATTTTCATTTTTCATACATGTTTTAGTGGTATTTTCATTTTTCATACATGCTTTAATGGCGTTTCATTTATCATACATGTTTTAGTGGTATTTTCATTTTTAATACATGTTTTAATGGCATTTCATTTATCATACATGTTTTAGTGGTATTTTCATTTTTCATACATGTTTTAATGGCATTTTCATTTTTCATCCATGCTTTAATGGTATTTTCATTTATCATACATGTTTTAGTGGTATTTTCATTTTTCATACATGTTTTAATGGCATTTCATTTTTCATACATGTTTTAATGGTATTTTCATTTATCATACATGTTTTAGTGGTATTTTCATTTTTCATACATGTTTTAGTGGTATTTTCATTTTTAATACATGTTTTAATGGCATTTCATTTATCATACATGTTTTAGTGGTATTTCATTTTTCATACATGTTTTAATGGCATTTTCATTTTTCATACATGTTTTAATGGTATTTCATTTTTCATACATGTTTTAATAGACATTATTTTCATCCCAATTTATGCTTACCCGGCGTTTTAGCAATGGAATTAAAAGTACACATGTACATATATAGTTATAAATACAAGTTTAACAATAAATAGAGCGTATGTTAGAGCCATGAAAATATACATGAAGAAGGAAAAACTTGGATTCGACTTTAATTAGTAATTTATGAATATAACTCTGGAGACACAGTGACAATGTGTAATAAATAATGAATTGCAATTTGCACGGATTAAAGGGGTCGAATAAATTATAATTAAAATGATACTCTACTGTAATATATGCAATAAAATATTCTCCAAATGATGAAACACACACACACACACACACACACACACACACACACACACACACACACACACACACACACACACACACACACACACACACACACACACACACACACACACACACACAGTATCACTAAGTCTGTGATAAGTATCACTAAGTCTAAAATGGAACCGATCAGGAGACGGGAAGATACGAGCTTTGGGCTCTTTCCCGTAAACACAATTAGGTAATCACACACACACACACACACACACACACACACACACACACACACACACACACACACACACACACACATATATATATATATATATATATATATATATATATATATATATAATTTTTTTTTTTATGATTGTGACACCAGGACGGGCAAAAAAAAAAAAAAAAAAACGCCCCCATCGGGCCTGGGCACGAAGAATACATAAAGTAAAGAGAAACAGAGATGGAGAGTGCAATGACTTGTCAGATGTTGATAATAAAAGGACAATAAAAGATGTGTGATGAATATCCAAGAATATTCGGTGTAGCTGTAGGCATAGAAAAAGAACCGTAACTCAAGGAAGACTTAACATCGAACTGTTCTGGACAGACCTATTTAAGTTCATAAAACCTTCAGCTGTAGTATCGCAACGGGCGGCTGGTAATAAGACTTTCAAAATAGACAATATCAGTTGAAAGATATAAACAAGATAAAAAAAAACATAAATAAATAAATACTCAGTTATATAAATAAAAATACGATATATAAAGCTTATACAAACAGTTATTCCAGCTTATATCTCCATTTGCAAAGTCAGCTTCCCCTGACACTAATCCAGCAGTACCGGTCAAGATGCCTTCTCGTCAAGACTTTTTATTGAAAAAAAATAGATTTTTATTTGTTGTTCAATCGAATCACAGATGCCTCACCCCAAAATCCCTAATGGCTCGAGAGAGAGAGAGAGAGAGAGAGAGAGAGAGAGAGAGAGAGAGAGAGAGAGAGAGAGAGAGAGAGAGAGAGAGAGAGAGAGAGAGAGAGAGAGAGAGAGAGCAAATCACCTTATCCTATCTCATTTATCCATTCCAGAGAGAGAGAGAGAGAGAGAGAGAGAGAGAGAGAGAGAGAGAGAGAGAGAGAGAGAGAGAGAGAGAGAGAGAGAGAGAGAGAGAGAGAGAGAGAGAGAGAGAGGCAGGCGAAAAAACATTCAAAGTAACCATATTTGCAATTATAACAGGTTAATACAAAATTCCAGAGATTTTGCTAAAAGCATCTTTTACTTTAAAGCGGCAAGTTCGAGCTCATACAGATACTATTCCACCATAAACCCCCAACACATCTGATAAGGTACTCAATAAGCCTGTTAAGCTGAGCTGACAGGGGCTATCAAGCAAGAGACGGTGGGAGATCAACTCTAAAGTCTCAAAATGACTTCCTCGAAATCTTCAATAATCGTCCTTATGACAAGATAACGAAGAAAGATTAGAAAAAACAGCTAAAAGTTACTAGTTCCGGTTTTACCTCACGGACTCCCTTTTCTACCAAGGGCTAGGACGGTTGCCTTCTTGCGAGAGGACTTGTTTTGGCAGATGTAATCATTACCCTGAGGGCATGCCCTTGCTAACCTCAGACCGTGACGGGGCGCGAACCCTCGACCTGACGCCTCAGAGTCGCGGACGCTACCGCTTGAGCCACGGTGACCTACATAAGAGAGGTACTATTGCTTATAAATTTACAACGATATGCTGAAAGCGTTCTCATAACTTGCATTTCCTGCGAAAGTCTAAGCAAAACTGCTCCTCCCCCTCCTTCCTATGTTTAAAAGGGGTAGGAGGGTCATACCTTCTATTGTTCTTAATAGGCCCTGGTCATGCAATGGCCGCTATACCTTACTGCTTATGAAGAGGAATTGGCCATGCAATGGCCGCTATACTTACTGCTTATAGAGAGGAATGGAAAGTTGGAATTATTCAACTTATTTCGTACTAAAGCGTGTTCAAACTCCTTCAAAGGTAGGTGTGATTACCTAATTGTGATTACCTAATTGTGTTTACGGGAAAGAGCCCAAAGCTCGGTATCTTCCCGTCTCCTGATCGGTTTCCATTTTTAGACTTAGTGATACTTATCATACCTGTCCTTAAAACTATGGATTGAGGTAGCATTAACTACCTCCTCGCTTAGCGAATTCCAATTATCAACTACTCTTACACTGAAAAAGTATTTCCTTACATCCTGCAACACAAGTTTTCTTCCGAAGCTTCAAACTATGACCTCTAGTTCTAGAGCCAGCCATATCGAAATATCGATCCCTATCCACTCTATCATAACCATGAAGGAATTTAAAGACTGTCACCATATCCCCCCTTACTCTTCTAGCTTCGAGTGAATGGCAAGTCTAATTCCCTCAGCCTCTCATCATAACCGAGATTGCGTATTTCTGGCACCAGTTTCGTGGCAGTGTCTTTGAACTTTTTCAAGCTTAGCTATGTGCTTTTTCAAGTGCGGATTCCAAAAGGGGGCTGCATATTCGAGTTTTTGGCCTCACATAGGTTACATAAATATTTCTGAACATTTCCTTGTCCATGTGCCTGAAGGCTACCCTTACATTTGATAAGAATGCATATGCTGCCCTTACTACGACCATTTATATGTATTTCTGGAGACAAATCTGCCAATATGTTTACTCCTAGATCTCTCTCATTTTCTGTCTCCTGAAGTTGTACTCCAGCCACCGAGTAGTCAAGCTTGGGCCTTCTTGCACTTGTACCCATTCTCATTACCTTACATTTTGAGGTATTGAATTTCATTAGCCACTTTTCTGACCACTCATGCAGATTATTTAGATCCTCCTGAAGTTCTCTACCATTGTTCTCGTTTTTTACTTTCTTCACAATCTTTGCATCATCTGCAAACATATTCATGAATGAATTTACACACTCTGGTAGGTCATTTACATATACAAGGAACAAAAGTGGCCCTAAAACTGAACCCTGTGGAACTCCACTACTAACTCTTCTCCATTCAGACACTGAGTGTCTTACTCTAACCCTCTGTTCCCTTCCTTCTAAGTAAGTTTTTATCCATTCCAAGACATTTCCACCTATTCTAGCCATTGATTGCAGCTTCCTAATAAGTCTCCCATGTGGAACAGTGTCAAACGCTTTCTGGAAGTCTAGGAATATGCAATCTGCCCAGCCCTCTCTTTCCTGTAAGATTTGGCTTACCTCATCATAAAATTCTAATAAGTTTGTTACTGTTGATCTTCCTTCTCTGAAGCCATGTTGCCTCACTGACAAAAAGTTGAAGGATTCCAAGTGAAGAGAGATATGTTTCCTTAGTAGTTTCTCCATAAGTTTGCAAACTATGCTGGTCAAGGAAACTGGTCTATAGTTCAGAGCCGTATCCCTCCTTCCCTTTTTGAAGATAGGTATCACATTTGCTTGTTTCCAGCATCTTGGAATCTCCCCCGACTCCAATGACTCCTTAAATATGATACTTAGTGCCACTGATATTGTGTTTGCGCATTTTTTAAGCACATGGGGGGGATATGTCATCAGGACCTGTAGCTTTATGAACATCTAAATCCATCAGCGCTTTGCATACCTCTGTGGCTGTAAGGTTGATGTTCTCTAATACCGGCCCTTGAGCTTCTATCACTGCAATCTGAGGGGGTGGGGTATTTTCTACTGTAAATACTGACTGAAACTCCTTGTTCAATTCTTTGCAGATCTCTTCGTCCGTCTCAGTGATGCTTCCATCCGCTCTCTTTAGCCTTAAAACCTGTTCCTTTACCTTCAGTTTTCCTCTGATAAAGCTGTGGAAAAGCTTGGGATTTTCTTTAGCCTTCCTGGTGATGTCCCTCTCATAAGGCTTTCTCTGCCTCTCTCCTTTTACTTAGGTAGTCGTTTCTTGCTCTTTTGTAGGTTTGCCAGGCATTTATGTTTTTTCTCCTCCTATACCTTTTCCAGCATTTGTCTCTCCACTCCTTAGCTCTTTTACACCCATTATCGAACCATTTCTCTCTGGCATGAATTACACCTACTTTGGTGACAGGTATGCAGCAATCTACTATCTTCCCATATTTCTCACAAAAGATGT
>JAXCGZ010006638.1:0-2500 GCA_037179515.1 Halocaridina rubra
ACAAAAAAATTATTAATAAATAAAGTGAAAATATATATATCAATTAATAAATAAATTAATATATAAATAAAGAAGACATATATCATACCACTACAACACTCCAAATAAAGAAAGAAAATACACTATGCCACTATATATATATATATATATATATATATATATATATATATATATATATATATATATATATATATATATATATATATATATATATATATATATATATATATATATATATATATATATACATATATATATATATATATATATATATATACATATATATATATATATATATATATATATATATATATATATATATATATATATATATATATATATATATATATATATATATATATATATATATATATATATATATATATATATATATATATATATATATATATATACATATATATATATATATATATATATATACATATATATATATATAATATATATATATATATATATATATATATATATATATATATATATATATATATATATATATATATATATATATATATATATATTATATATATATATATATATATATATATATATGAATAATTATTTACCCCGACCGGGACTCGAACCTAGGACTTATAAGTAATTATAAGTCCTAGGTTCGAGTCCCGGTCGGGGTAAAAAAAATCATTCATGTTTTCACATATGTAATGTGCTTAATTGGATATATATATATATATATATATATATATATATATATATATATATATATATATATATATATATATATATATATATATATATATATATATATATATATATATATATATATATATATATATATATATATATATATATATTATATATATATATATATATATATATATAACCAAGCAAGCACATTACATATGTGAAAACATGAATCATTTTTTACCCCGACCGGGACTCGAACCTAGGACTTATATCACTAAGTCAAGATATAAAAGGAATCCAACCTTATAGCTTATATCTGCTATACTTAGGGATGAACGCATTCTATCTGAATGCCACTATGTTCATATTACAGATTCCCCAACCTCACTCGTGGCTTCATTTTCGCATTTAATTCAATTCCCAATCTCATTCGGGGTAAAAAAAAAATGATTCATGTTTTCACATATGTAATGTGATTGCTTGGTTATTTTATGACCCGAATAAGATTGGGAATTGAATTAAATGCTAAAATGAAGCCACGAGTGAGGTTAGGGAGTCTGTAATAAGAACACAGTGGCATTCAGATAGAATGCGTTCATCCCTAAGTATAGCAGATATAAGCTATAAGGTTGGATTCCTTTTATACCTTTTGTGGTGTGTAGCTGGTAGCGCCTTGACTTAGTAATTATAAGTCCTAGGTTCGAGTCCCGGTCGGGGTAAAAAATTATTCATATATATATATATATATATATATATATATATATATATATATATATATATATATATATATATATATATATATATACACACACACACACATGTAAAATTTATCAGACACAGATATATCACTGCACTTCCGAAGGCAGTTTGCTTGAAGAATATAAAGGTTAAGAAAGAAGACAGAATGTTTGTGTGTGTGTTAAAAAACAAGTGATTTCAAAAAATAAAAAAATAACTAAGTTTATTATTATTGTTATTATTATTATTATTATTATTATTATTATTATTATTATTATTATTATTTATTATTATTATTATTATTATTATTATTATTAATATTATTATTATTATTATTATTATTATTATTATTGTTATTATTATTATCATTATTATTATTATTATTATTATTATTATTATATATTATTATTATTATTATTATTATTATTATTATTATTATTATTATTATTATTATTATTATTATTATTATTATTATTATTATTATTATTATTATTAGTTGGTTGTTGTATCCCTTGACTACTGCAAAGAGCACAAAACAATTGTCGTGCATATAAGCACTTCCTTTATTAGTGTATTAGATTATCCTGTCTTGGACAGTTCGATGTTTAGTCTTCCTTCAATTATGGATCCTTTTCTATACCCACATCTTCACAGAATATTTTTGCATAGTCGTTGCACATCTCTTATTATCCCTTCACATTTAGCAAGTCACAACTCTCCCCATCTCTGTTTCGCTTTGCTTTATGTTTTCTCCGTGCCCGGGCCCGATGATGGCAATTTTCTTCGCCTGTTCTTGTGTCACACTCATTAAAAAAAAAGAAAAGATAAAGAAAAGGAACTCTATTTCAGAAGAAAAGCACACGGTGAGTATTTTAGTAAAAATATATTCGACATGAGATTCAAATGATAAATGGCTGTTAAGAATTAGTCCCAAGTTCCTAACAGAAGGAAGTGGTGTCACATGAGAAGGTTCTACTTTAATTTCTAGATCATTGGGTATGCAATCTAGATAAGCTCTTGATCACATGAATATGAGTTGATTCTGACTTGAATTTAGCCTTATCCCATATCTTGTAAAATACTGAATTACTCTTTC
>JAXCGZ010006638.1:7500-17500 GCA_037179515.1 Halocaridina rubra
CCAAACACTCGGACCCATTGATCTTCAGAAATGGCTGAATAATCAGATAGACCTATAGGAAGTCACCGACCCACAATCAATTGCCAAATTCAAATGGTAACCACATGAGACAGTGAAAGCTAATCCAACCCCAGGTCAGAATCTAACCAGATGCCAATATATTACCGGCCTCAGTCGCTAACACTGCCACAATGTTATTAAGGAAAGTATTTATATAACAATTTGTTTATGAAACATATAATACATGCCATAAAAAAAAGCATTAGAATGTTAACGCGAGAGGAAATGATGACAAACCTGAGTTTTGAAGAGAGATACTAATGTGTTTATGAGACAAGGGAGACATGCAACTGAGTGAATCTCCAAATTCTTCGTAGAACAAATAATGAGAATATGATCCTTTGGTGTGCAAAATACTCCAGGTTAAAGCAACACGTACTTGAAAAAAAGTGTATCAAGAAAAACGCAATAAACCACTTGAATTCACTCCAAAATAATTGATACAACTTTAAAACATTTTGATAAAAGGTTCTGCGTAATATGAAAACCATGTTCAAGCGTCTTGAGTAAAAAGTTAACAACAAAAGACTTATTATGGCGAAAAGGAAAGCACACCAAATGACGGCATATACACGCGAAAATACGAATATTTACAATAAATGATCTGACAATATAGGATGACGACTGTACGAATAGCGAAAATGATCGTCAATGCTGTCTCACATTCAGAAAGTTGGTCAAGTGCTTATTATATCGTGAAAGAGGTATTGAGAGGTTCTACATGAAAAGACCAAAGCTCTCACTCTAAAGGATCATGTATTAATGGGAGAACACCACCTATACTAGATGAATGAAAAGAAAAAGGTAGATCTGTAACTTGTTCCAAGCAAAAGACCATTTGTATCTGTTAAAGAAAAAAATATTATGATTTCATATTTACTCTGTTGCTTGCTACCACCAAATGAACATTTATATTTATTGAAAAGAACTCTGAATAACCGTATTTTATCTGCTATTTTACACCAGAATAGAAATTTCTATACCTAGTGAATAAAGTAACTGGGAGGTTGTATCCCAGCCCCAACTCATTACCTGCAAAAAACATCTGTAACAACAGAACAAAACAAAAGGAAAGAAAAAAATATATTTCATCTGTTACTTGTAACCACCAAATGACCATATTCATGCTATTAAAATTCGTAAACAAAAGTATAGAGAAAAATGTAATTCGTCTGCTACTTGTTGCTAGCAATATCCACATGCACGAGTGAAAAGAATTAATACGGTAAATCATATTTCATCATCTATTTGTTACCAGAAAAAAAAAACATACACCATGTAAATAAAAATATATAGAAATAATATTTCACATTTTAATCGACACTAGCCAAATTCTATCGCAGAAGTATGGCAATAGAAACAGACAATATTCCATTTGTCATGTTTAGTGATTAAATTTGGCTATGGTGACATAACATAAGCCTCACATTAAAAGAGTCGAATTGTAGACTTCTTGAAAGAGCTAGAGAGAGAGAGAGAGAGAGAGAGAGAGAGAGAGAGAGAGAGAGAGAGAGAGAGAGAGAGAGAGAGAGAGAGAGAGCTAGCTAGCTAGATAAATAGATAGATAGATAGATAAATAGGTAAATAGATAGATAGACTGATAGATAGATAGATAGATAGATAAATAAATAGATAGATAGATAGATAAATAAATAGATAAATAGATAGATAGATAGATAGATAGATATATAGATAGATAGATAGATAGATAGATAGATAAATAGATAGATAGATAGATAGATAGATAGATAGATAGATAGATACAGGGAGAGAGAGAGAAGAGGAGAGAGAGAGAGAGAGAGAGAGAGAGAGAGAGAGAGAGAGAGAGAGAGAGAGAGAGAGAGAGAGAGAGAGAGAGAGAGAGAGAGAGAGAGAGAATCGCCAATATATAACAAAGTCACATACCAAAAGGTTGTATTTTTCCCTCTACTACCAGTATTGCACCTGTATACTGTAATATGACCTCTGTTTATGAAAAGGAGGCTTTCTTATGTAGAGCTGTTATGTTATTGTATTCACTTATAATTCGTTGTAAGAGTTTTGCCCTTCATATCATCAGGACTGAGGGCGATATTTACGAATAGTAAAAGAGTTTCTTCCAAGTATATATAAAAAAAAAATCTTTAGGATCCCTCAATACACAGTTGGTTAGCTTTCATTTTAATCTCACGAGGGTGCGACAAGGCACTAACGACGGTACACTGAATGTCTATGAGAAATAGTCAACCTCTCTGGTAACAGATAAAGGTAAGATATGAACACCATTAAATATCTATGTCTGTTTATTTTACTCTCCCTTCCCAACCTCTACTCGCGGTTTGTTATTCGTATTTTCCTCAAATCACTGTTTGACTGGAATCTAAACACATAATCGTATTTGAAATTATGACAAATACTACTGCCCCAGGTAGGGATGTGACCCTACAACACAAGTGATACTCCATTATTGTGCACAAGGAGCAACGATTGTAGAGCTGAAGGAATGAGAGAAGTTGGAAACCTCTCAGCTAACTGCTTAAGCAGGTAATGAACAGACATTTATGCTCATTTTACCCACTTGATAGCGCCTTAGGCACAGTGATGAATTGTCATATGTGTTGTAAATTCGAATCTAGGTCAGGGCCAGTTATATATACATACGTACATACATACATACATACATACATACATACATACATACATACATACATACATACATACATACATACATACATACATACATACATACATACACACACATACATACATACATACATACATACATACATACATACATACATACATACATACATACATACATTCACACATACACATACATACATACATACATACATACATACATACATACATACATACATACATACATACATACACTGCGTGTGAGATAATCTCTCCAAGACAGATATACACCATATTAAAGATCGCAATCTGTGTTTGCGTTGTCTTTTAAACTCTCCTCAGCTAATTTACATATTACAAAAATTCACACAGACTGTTTTGAATTCTGTAAAACTATTATAACCACGACTGAAAGATCGTTCTGCGGGCGTGCTTATGCATGTGTGTACGTGAGTTTCTCAAGAAATGATATGCATCCTACTAAAAAGCGCTGCGTGCGGGCGCGCGGGTGTGTTAAACTCCAGAACTGATAAATATGCTACTATAAATTTTTCAGAGTGCATGTGTGTATCTACTAAATTTTCCAGATCTCTTTTACACGCTGCTAAAAAATCGTAGTGTGTGTGTGTGCGTGTGTGTGTTGATGATAAACGTTCCAAAGTCGATATACACGCTGCTAACAGATCATACTGCTTGTTTGAATATAAATAACTCTCCAGAATCGATACACATACAGAATTTTTTTATGTCTGTGTGTTATGTGTATGGGCATATATGTGTGTCAATATTAAACTTTCCAAAGATGATATTCTACTACAAACATATCTTACTTTTGACATTGGTAAGCCCAGCTTATCCATTCTCAGATACAAGACGCAGCAAAAGCGTTCCTTGAAGAAGAAGAAGAAGAAGAAGAAGAAGAAGAAGAAGAAGAAGAAGAAGAAGAAGAAGAAGAAGAAGAAGAAGAAGAAGAAGGAGGAGGAGGAGAAGGAGGAGGAGGAGGAGGAGGAGAAGAAGAATATTACGAGGGAAAAACATGAGACAAGGCTGCTCTTAAATCCCTTATTATCCCACGCATGAAACGTCACAACCATTTGGCAAATGCCGAACTATAAGAGTAGAATTCTTTTGAGAATAGAACACTTTGGAGTTCTGAAAGGTGACAGTCTTATACAGCGCTTGCTATTTTATTACAATGATATTGTTTTAGTCTTATATTTTGTACTTCCTCTTTTCAGCCATTTTTTCTTTTGCATTTTTATCAAGGTGCTGTTTTAGTATTATTTATGCTATTTTTCAATATTTCTACTACTTAATTTGACATAGTTTTTTTTTTATGATTGAGACACCAGAATGGGCCAAAAAAATAAAAAAATAAAACAGCCCTCTTCAGGTCTGGGCACGAAGAATACATAAAGTAAGAAGAAAAAGAAATGGAGAGTGTAATGACTCGTCAGATGTGAAGAGATAACAAGAGATGTGTAGTTAATATTCAAGAATATTCAGTGTTGATGTAGGCATAGAAAAAGAACCGTGACTGAAGGAAGAATTAACATCGAACTGTCCTGGACAGACCAATTTAAGTTCAAAAAACCTTCAGCTGTAGTATAGCAACGGGCGGCTGTGCCATGGGCCAACCTACTACACGTTACTCGTATTTGTAGCTTTACTTTTTGGCAAAATCAGACTTGTGAAAATCATACAACAAATTTCTCGAGAATCTTCTACCAAGAAATAATTTCTGGTGAAGAGATCAGTTACCTCTATTGGAGAAGCTGTCTCTATACATTCTTTTCAACGGAGATTCTTAATATGGGTTTTGAGACTTTTTGTCTTTCTTTGAATATCTGTCCTCTTGCTATGAGGCTTTGCTATCTTCTCACCCACATGCTGAAGTTCCCTGTGCTGGGGATTTCAATGTACACCACAAATTATGCAACCCTCTCTGCTCCTATGTAGCAGTCCATCTATCTACTTATGTAAATTATGCAGTTTCTCTCTCTCTCTCTCTCTCTCTCTCTCTCTCTCTCTCTCTCTCTCTCTCTCTCTCTCTCTCTCTCTCTCTCTCTCTCTCTCTCTCTCTCTCTCTCTATCTATCTATCTATCTATATATCTATATCTATCTATCTATCTATATATTATATATATATTATATATATATATATATATATATATATATATATATATATATATATATATATATATACATATATATATATATATATATATATATATATATATATATATATATATATATATATATATATATAGATATATATATATATATATATATATATATATATATATATATATATATATATATATATATATATATATATATATATATATATATATATATATATATATATATATATATATATATATATATATATATATATATATATATATATATATATATATATATATATATATATATATATATATATATATATATATATATATATATATATATATATATATATATATATATATATATATATATATATATATATATATATATATCTGTGTGTGTGTGCATGAAAAAGCATTTTTCAGCTATTTTCATTCAGTTTTAACAATTATGTCATTTTGTGTGTGCGTAATTACTTAATTGCAATTATCTAATTGTGCTTACGGGAAAGAGCCCCATGCTCGTAACTCCCCGTGTTCTGGTCGGTTTCATATTTCTACTTAGTGATACTTATCATACTGGTTCTTAAAAGTTTAGATTTAGTTAGTATTAACTACCTCCTCGTTTAGCGAATTCCAATCAGCAACTACTCTTACACTAAATACGTACTTTCTTACATGCTGCAAAGAAGTTTTCCTACAAAGCTTCAAACTATGACCTCTAGTTCTAGTGCCAGCCATATCAAAATATCTATCCTTATCCAGTCTGTCATAACCATGTTGGAATTTAAGAACCGTCACCATATTCCCCTTCATTTTTATAGCTTCGAGTGATGGTAGGTCTTACTCCCTCAGCCTCTCCTCATAACTGAGATTGCTTATTTCTGGCACCAGTTTCGTACATGTCTTTGAGCTTTTACAAGCTTAACTATGTGTTTTTTTCAAGTGTGAATTCCAAAGGGGCTGTATATACAAGCTTTGGCCTCACATCTATTTCATAAATATTTCTGAACATTTCCTTGTCCATGTGCCTGAAGGCTACCCTTACATTTGCTAAGAATGCATATGCTGCCCTTACTATGCCATTTATATGCATTTCTGGAGTCAAACCTACCAGAATGTTTACTCCTAGATCTCGCTCATTCTCTGTCTTTTGAAGGTCTGCTCTTGCTATTGCGTATTCAAGCTAGGGCCTTTTTGCACTTGCACCCATTCTTATTACCTTACATTTGGAAGTATTGAATATCATTAGGCATTTTTCTGACCACTCATACAAACTATTTAGGTTTTCCTGAAGTTCTCGTTCATTGTTCTCGTCTCTTACTTTTTTCACAATCTTTGCATCATCTGCAAACATTTTCTTTAATGAATTTACAAACTCTGGTAGGTCATTTACATATTCAAGGAACAAAAAATGGTCCTAAAACAGAACCCTTTGGAATTCCACCACTATCCCTTCTCCATTCAGTCACTAAGTGTCTTAGTTTAACCCTTTTCCCTCCCTTCTAAGTACGTTTTTATCCATTCCAAGACATTTCCACTTACTCTCGCCATTGCTTGCAACTTTTTAATAAGTCTCTTGTGTCGGACCGTATCAAATACCTTCTGGAAGTCTAGGAATATGGAAACTGCCCAACCCTCTCTCTTTCCTGTAAGATTCGACTCACCTCATCATAGAATTCTGATAAATTTGTTACTGTTGATCTACTTTCTCTGAAGCCATGTTGTCTCACTGACAATAAAAAGAATTGCAAGTGGAGAGAGATATGTTTTCTAAGTAGTTCTTCATAACTTTGCAAACTGTGCTGGTCAAAGAAACAGGTCTATATTTTAGAGCTGTATTTTTCCTTCCCCCTTTAAAGATAGGTACCATATTCGCTTGTTTCCAGCATCTTGAAATCTCCCCAGATTCCAAAGACTTTTTAAATATGATACATTGTGCCGCCGATATTTATTAAGCGCATTTTTTAAGTACACAAGGGAATATGTCATCAGGATCAGAAGTTTTATTGGCATCTGACTCCATCAATGCTTTGCATAATTCTGTGGCCGAAAAGATAATATTCTCTAATACTAGCCCATGAGCTTCTATCTCTGCAATATGAGGGGGTGAGGTATTTTCTGATGTAAATATTGACTGAAACTCCTTGTTCAATTCTTCGCAGATCTCTTCATCCGTCTCAGTGATGCTTCCATCCTCTCTATTTAGCTTTAAAACCTGTTCCCTGGCCTTCAGTTTTCATCGGACAAAGTTGTGGAAAAGTTTGGAATTTTCTATAACCTTCCTGGTGATATCCCTTTCATAGTTTCTCTCTTCCTCGCTTCTTTTACTTAGGTAATAATTTCTTGCTCTTTTTTAAGTCTGCCAGGCATTTATGCTTTTTCTCCTCCTATACCTTTTCCATCATTTGTTTCTCCACTCCTTAGCTCTCTTACACTCACTATTGAACCCTGTCTCTCTGGCATGAATAACTCCTATTTTGGTGGAAGGTCTGCAACAATCTACCATCTTCCGATATTTCCGCACAAAAGAGATGTTGTTAAATAAGGTCCTCCAGTCAATAACTGCAAAAGCTCATTAATTTTGATGTAATCTCCTTTTGGATAGTTCCTTCTCTTGTCCTCAGTGCCTCTACTTTCAGGTAGAATATCTTTGATTATATACTTCATCAACAACACACAGTGGTCATTCTTTCCAATCAGTGGTTCATCCTTAATTTTTTCACTATCCAACACACTATCTGTGAATACTAGATCAATCAGCAATGGTTCATCCCCACCCCTGGCCCTCATTGGTTCCATAACATGTTGGTATAGGAAATTCCCTTGTACGCAATCTAGGAATCTTGCCCCAATTGAGTTCTCCCCACTGTGTGGGTCAAAATTTATCCAATCTATCTCTCTATGATTAAAATCTCCCATGATGAAAATTTTACATATTCTCTCCCTTGCAATGTTAACAATTGAATTTATGACTTCAATAGTACCTATATGACTTTCCTCATAAACATTTAGCCTATGTTGGCTCCCTAGTGGGTTATCTACAGCAGTTCTTATAATGCTCTCTGACCCAATATTGTGCGAGCGACAAGAAATTCCTTGAACTCACTTTCTATAGCAAAGTTTATTTCTTCAACCAGAAAGCTTTCACTTATGAGCAGTGCTATTCCTCCACTAGTCCTCTCTGAACTTTCAGCCCTTAATATTTTGGAGCCCTTAGGAAAAACTGTGACACTGTTTATGTCCTCACTTAACTTAGTTTCTGTAACCGCTACTATATCTGCCTTACTGGTGCGAATCATATTCTTTAATTCTACTGCCTTAGCAACTACTCCATCAGTATTTGTGTACAGCAATCCTAATGAGGCTCCATCCCCTGATCTTCTATCATTATCTTCTTTATTTCCCCTTTGGCTGGAATAGCTCTGGAAAAAAAATTTGTCTTCTCTTCATTTTTCCCCCATTTAACCTTCTAGCTTATTGCAACAAGGTTTTGATCCTTTCCATCTCTTCATTTGTTCTGTATTGCCAAATGAACACTGTTTTGAATTCTTGAAGGTCTTTTAGGTTTTTATTTCTCATCAATATTTCTCTACATGTGTCCCCTCTCACAAAGGTTAATTTCAATGGTCTTGATTTTCCCTCCCTGGAATATTTATAAAGGTGGTGAATGTTTACAATATTCTCCGGTCCACATACTACTTCAAGCTTCCTCATCAGGTCTAAAACCTTAGCTTTATTTTGCTCAAGTCTCCCCTGCCATGTTGACTCCTGGGATTCACTTATGCCTGAGATTACCACTGTCTTCGCTTTTTCAAGTGCCTGTTTAATCAGTGGTTTAGCATTTCCATCACAACATCTTTAATTTTTTCTATTACTGTTTCTTTATTGTCAAACGATTGCATGCTTTCCATTGCCACCACCCTCACAGCCTATTTTACCGTCACATTCCCCTTTACTACATTTGCAAGGGAAGTTTTCATGGCATCATGTTCTGTATTCAACTCTTGAAACTCTTTTTTAAACTGTTAGAAAGTTTTCCTTTATCTGGACATTCCAAGCAGCAATCTCGTCTCCCTCAGAAGAGAGCAGTGAACTAAGATTTAATTCATTCAAATTGTCATTCCACTATTTGTAGTGTGTGTGTGTGTGTGTATATATATATATATATATATATATATATATATATATATATATATATATATATATATATATATATATATATATATGTATATGTATATGTATATGTATATGTATATGAATATGTATATATATATATATATATATATATATATATATATATATATATATATATATATATATATATATATATATATATATATACTGTATGTATATATATATATATATATATATATATATATATATATATATATATATATATATATATATATATATATATATATATATATATATATATATATATATATATATATATATATATATATATATATATATATATATATATATATATATATATATATATATATATATATATATATATATATATATATATATATATATATATATATATATATATATATATATGTATATATATCTACCTTGGCTGTTTCCCCTTTTAAATGGGGGGTAGCCAACATCAAAAAAAGAAAACAATAAGGGGATTACTTTGCTCTATGGGCAATGACGAAAGAGCTAGTGACCGTTCAGATGGCACTGCTGGAGTGCCATAGTCCATCCTCCCGGCTCTTCCACAACCTGTGTCACTTCACAACTGCCAACTCCCCTACTGCCCCTACCACAAGGCTACCTGTGTAAGATGCAGCCCCGTGGTTAGAGCAGATGCCCATAAGAGCTGCGTCACAACCACTCGCCACTCATTCCTATTCCTAGCACGCTCGCTTGCTTCCCTCACATCCATCCACCTATCATTCAGGGCTCTCCTTACTCCACCCATCCACCCAAACCTAGGCCTCCCTCTAGCATTTCTCCCATCAATTCTCGCATTCATCACCTTTTTCACCAGTCTTTCATCATCCATCCTTTCCATATGGCCAAACCATCTCAGAACATTCATATCTACTTTGGCTGCAATTTCTCTCCTCACACCCGTTCTTGCTCTCACCACTTCATTCCTAACCCTATCCAACTGAGATACACCAATCATACTCCTCAGGCATTTCATCTCAAATACATTTAGTTTCCGTCTCTC
>JAXCGZ010006638.1:30000-32103 GCA_037179515.1 Halocaridina rubra
CCAAGACTCTCCTTATGATTTAACTCACTCTGCTTTTATTACAGGTAGTGACTTTTGTAATGCTCTGTTTCGTAGGTCTAAAGCTTCCTTTTTTAAGAAGGAAAGTTGATGACCTTAAATCTTTACCCACTAATAAATATTTCTGTTCCTTCACCAAAAACTTCTCCAAAAAAAATCTGAAATTAAAGCTTTCCCACTCTCTTTCGTTTTGTGGGCTCTACAGTTTGCTCTTCCACTGACAAAACCACTCTCTTTGGCTCTCATTTTTCTGCCAGCTCTTCCGAAAGTGATTCTAGCACAACTGTCCACCATTGTTTACCCCTCTCTAACCCTATGCCCTCCCTTATCATTCCCTCATGCAAAGTTCATAAGGTTCTTTGATCACTAAAGACAAATAATTCATCTGGACCGGATAATATCCCTGCAAGGTTCCTTAAGGAGTTCCCAGATGAACTGGTTGCCGTGCTTTGCCGTCTTTATCGCCTCATTCTCTCAACCAGTATCTATCCTTCATTTTGAAATCATGCTCTAGTGCAACCTGTTTCTAAGAAGGGTGACTGCTCTATTCCTTTCAAACTACTAACCTATTGTCCTAACCTCTCCTATCGGTAAAGTTTTCAAAACTTTACTCACTTCTCACTTCTTGAAACGTCTTGAATCTAATTCGCTTATCTCCAATCACCAGTAGGGCTTCCACAAGGTAAGAGCCTCTGTTAGCCTCCTGTTCCATCTTACTCATGCATGGCCATCTTCTCTGATTAACTATGGGGAATCCTTTGTCGCCTCCCTTCATATCTCTTAGGCTTTTGACAGTCTGGCAGAAGGCTCTGTTGGCCAAACTTTCTGCTTATGGCTTTACCCATACTCTCTGTTCTCGGAATTACAGTTTTCTTTCTGATTGTTGTGGTTATTGATGGCGCAACATCTAGCCCATTCCCTGTTACTAGATACTCTCTTCTTCATTCTTTTGGCGACGATTCTACCCTGCATTTTTCCTCAGTCTTTGCTTCACAATCTTCATCTGCTACTCGCAGTCAGTCCCATATAACTTTTTCTTCTACTTTCAACTTCAATTTGCTGAGGGTATCTGAGTGGGGCAACACAAATTTAGTTAAATTTAATGCCTCCAAGATGCGGTTTCTGGCGATTTCTTCATTCTTTTCTCTTGATAGCCCTATTGTCTTCGAAAATAATGAATTTTACCCTCTTAATTCTATTAACATAATTAGAATCCAGGTAGCCTTTAAAGTGTCTTGGAAGAACCATGTAATCCAAATTTCTAAATCTGTATCTAAAAACTTGGGGATTTGTTTTGCTTTTGTCATTACACTCCCTCTTTACAGTTACATAAAATCTATAAAGGTCTTATCCGTCCCTGTATAGAATCCTGCTAGCACATCTGGGGTGTTTCTTCATATACTCTCCTTCTTTATAGGGTTGAATTTAAGGCAATCAGACTCATTAATGACCCTTTTCTTTCTTTTAAACTGGAATTTCATTCTCTTCATCGTAAGGTATCATCCATCTCTTTTCTATTACTTCTACTGTTCTGTAATTTAGACATATTGCACCTGGATTACACCATCTTAATTTATAAATAAACAGAGCACTGATGAAGATGTATTCAGCCTCTTTTATCTACAGGTAATGATGAATTGTTGTGACATGATGTGCTACTATATGTTGAAGGAATGAAACATTGCAACATGATTATAATTTATTACAACGCTAATGTGATGGCAACGTTTCTTTTTAATCACCTAGTAGTATACATACAATGGTAATAACATTGGTATGATTAGTTTATTCTAAAATCAGAGAATTATCTTTCAGCATGCTGCCTCAGAAAGGCATACTTCTTATGGGTAAAGCGAGTGGCATAAACATTGCTGTGGATGACTTTTCTGGACGCACAAAGGACAATTAACAATCATGCTTTCACAAGATTATTTCAATTTGTAATGGGTGATGGTGATAACTAGCAATAACTTGTGATGACTGGTAATATCTGGTGGTAACTCATTAAGGTTCTTTCTGTTGTTACTTCAATATTTGTGACTTTTAATAAAGTATATAGCAGACTGGCCCATAGCACCAACCCCC
>JAXCGZ010006639.1:0-5000 GCA_037179515.1 Halocaridina rubra
AATCAGTTATGATCTCTCTTGGAATTCAAAAAAACTTAACAATCATCCTATGGACGGAGTAAGGGACCTATCAACCTGGTGGGCTCCCTATCCCACTTGAGGCAACACCTCGGCCATATCCGGGAAGGTGGAACTGTACTACATTGACTTTTAAAGCAATTACATAAATGACATCCTTTAATATATGTTGCAACGTCCTTGTACATCCCCTCTCATAAAAACTGTGCACATAACAACCTATATGTTTTCTCTATTCTTGCTCTAAGACAAGTGTCTTTCGGTGCCACCCCCAAGATCCCCCCTCTTCTTTCCACCCAAGTTGGTCATGGTCACTCTCTATCTCTCCTTCTCTTTCACTGCTATAAACTGCATTTGCTCACTTGCTCTCTGCCTGTGACCCCCCCATTCACTACCCCATTTGCAGTGCACATTTCCCCCCCAACACTGTGAGAAAGTGTGTTGGTTGGTGGTTTCTCGAGTCCACCCATCTAGCCTCCTTGGCCTGTCACTGTTAACGGTCCTAGGTCCCCTCTATACTCCCCATCAATGGCGTGGTAGGGTACTACACTTACCCCCCTTTTCAGGACATCGGCTACTCTACTTTCTTTTCCGCCTGCATAAAACATAAACGAACACAAATCCCGCTATATCGAACGGCAGTAGTCTTAATAACCATCACAAAAGTTTCTGATTCTTCAATGTATTTGACATGAAATCAAATCAAAATCAAAATCAAAATCAAATCAAAACATTTATTTCCATTTTGTACAATGGTTATTCAACATTAATAGTAACTTATAAGTAGACATGTAATTAAACTAATAAATAAGAGGGTTAGACATATAGTTAAATTAAATGTAGCTTTCATAGAAAATAATAATGCTGTAATAAAAATGTTAACAATAATACATACATACATACATATACTGTGGCTGTTTCCCCTTTAAAAGTGGGGGTAGCCGACATCAAACAAAGAAACAGTTTGGGGAGCAGTTATACTCCCCTCTACTCTCCCTCTTCTTTGATGCCTCACAGGAGGTTGGTACAAGGGGGGGATTCCTAGTCCCCCCACCCCGTCCACTTTTAGTCGCCTTTTACGACACGCAGGGAATACAGTGAGGCTCTTCTTTGATATTATGCCCGCCCCACAGGACACTTGATCAATGCAGCATTCTTGGCACATGCTTTCGCGGCCAAGTTCCACATCCAAACCTGAAATGAGTTGAGTAAAACTAACCTATCAATGAAGACATTCTTGGCAAATGCTTTCGCTGTTGTTCGTCCTACGACGGTCATAGAATTTCAACTCTCGCGTCGTAGTACGGATGCCCCCGACAGTCTCTTCTAATCATTATCTCGGTCCCCAGAGCCAATCAGAAATGAGACCGAGATCATCTTTCATTATTCCATGCAGTTATCTTCCGGGCATAGGTTTGAAGTAGTAAGTATGCCACTAGATACAGGATCGTTATTATTGGCATCATTTCCATATTTGTTTCCTTACAATGAGAATAATTAGTTCTTAATGAGCAGCAACTATTTGTCCAAAAGAAAACTATATAGTTTGCCTTTGAAAGCTGTGAAGGAGGATGCATTTTTAAGATGCTCTGGAATATTATTCCAGAGTGTGGGCCCTTTGATAGTGATCATCTTTGAACCTGCTTCTGTGTTTGTTCTGTGAATAAACAGCTCACTGCTCTGTCTTGTGTTGGTTCCCCTTATTTCCCTGACTGTTTTTAAATCAAATAGCCAGCTAGGATAATGATGGTCCAAAATTTTGAATACAAAAACATAAATAGCATAAGCGACCTTATTTTCTGCCCGCAGCCACCCAAGTTTATTGAGAGCTGGTGTGATGTGGTCATATTTTCTTATTCCTCCCAGGGCAACTCGAGCTGCAAAATTAATAAGCTTCTGTATTCTGTTTATCTGAGTCTTAGTGGTAGCTCCCCAAACAGTTTTGCAGTAATTAATGTGACTTAGGGCTAGAGATTCAACAACAGTTATTCGAGTGGTAGTCTCAAAATTGTCTTTTATACGTGATAAGTACATTAATGTTCCTGTAACCTTTTTGCATACTTTATCTATGTGGGAATCAAACACATTGTGGTTATCAAAGTGAATTCCTAGGTTTTTGACTGTTTTGCTAGGTGTGATAATATTGTCGCAAAAATTAATTGTTGTGTTTTCTGGAATTTGTGCTATGTGGAACCTTGAACCAATAAATATGCACTGTGTTTTACTTTCGTTAATTAACAGTCCAATTTCTTGGAAATAGGTTTTAATTTTTGACAGAGTGTTTTCTGCTCTTAAAGTTAGCTCTGGGAGGTTATTAATATCACCACTAAGGAGTAGTTGAGTGTCATCTGCATATTGTACGACTAGACAGTCAGAAATGAAAGAAGATAGATCATTTACGTAAATGGAGAAGAGGATAGGACCAAGTACTGATCCCTGTGGAACACCAAATGATACATTTTTTGGCACAGAGATAATGTTAAGACGTATGGACTGTTTACGATTAGATAGATACTCGCTAAACCAGCTTGGATCAATATTTAAGTTAATACATTTACTTAAAAGAATTTCATGGTTTACACTGTCGAAGGCTTTTGATAAGTCTAATAAAATTAGCAAAGATATTTTTTTCATATATATATTATTATATATACTATTCGTAACTTTAAGCAGTGCAGTTTCCGTCGAGAGTTTTGGTCTGAAACCATGTTGGCTAATCGTTAGTAGTCTATTTGATTCTAAATATGACATAAGTTGGCATGCAACAATTTTTTCTAATATTTTAGAGAAAATGGGTAGCAGGGAAATGGGACGATAGTTTGTCACATCTTCTCTGTCCCCCTTTTTATGCAGAGGTATTACATGTGATATTTTCCAAGAGTCAGGAAATTTTTAGTAACAATGGAAGTGTTCATAATAGTTAGAATATAGGATGCAATCATGGGTAGAGCATCTTTGATGAACTGAAATGGTATACCATCTGAACCATAAGAGCCAGAGTTTCTTAGGCTCTTTATGGTAAGAATTAGGGTAGCACAATCTATAGGAGTTATCTTGAAGTACTCTCTTGTGTTTTCATTGGAAGAATTGTCATTTAAGCAATTACTCATATTCACTGAGTTGATGTTTTCTTGAGTTTTTTCATAAGTATTTTGTCCAACGTTAGCAAAATAGTTATTAAAGTTATCTGCTTTGTCTTTCAACTCCGTAATATTTTCATAACTTTCTGAGGTACTCTTTTCATTTGGTATCATGCTTCTTATCACTTTCCATGTTGCTGCTGTATCATGTCTAGAGTCATTAAATTGCTTTTTGTAAAAGTCTTTTTTACTTACACTGATGAGAGATCTGACACGTTTCTTTTCTGTTTTATAACGTTCTCGGAGAGTCATATCATATCTATTCATATTTAGCTTTTTTGTATTTGATTTCTGATTTGCATTGCCTCTTTGATGTCATTAGTTAGCCAGGGGGCTGAGGGCGGGTTATTTTTCTTGTTACAATGGGTGCACAACTATCTAAGCATTCAAGGAAGACTTTTGTTAAAATCTCAACCTGCAAATCGACGTTATCTGTGTATTTAATTCTATTAAGTGCATTTGTGTTGTTGATTAATGTTTCACAAAAGATATCAGGGGAGTAATTTTTTAGACACCGGAATGTCTTGAGGAGAGGCTTCCTTTTCGGCTTGTTTATGTTTAGCATAGCAATGTTCAGCTCGTGGTCAGCAATTGGGCAGGGAACTACGTCCCAATAGGGTATAGTTTCCACTTTATTTGTTATTATCAGATCTATAAGAGTCCTAGAATTAGGGGTTATGCGGGTCGGATTTGTCACTATTTGTGTTAACTTCACAGTGTTGATCACCCTTTTCATTTTGTTATCTGCTGAGAGCAAGTCATCATTAAAATCACCAAGTATGTATATGGGTTTATGACACACACAGATATTTCTGAATGTTTCTAGCAGATGATTGAATGAACTGGTAGGTGCTTTAGGGTGACGGTAAGCACACCCTACAATGAAAGATGGAAGTTTCTGATACTGCACAGTGATCCATAAATCTTCGAGCTCCTCAGTTTTTTCTAAACCTGTGGTTATTTCTGATGCACTAAGATAATTTCTAACATAAATACAAACCCCACCCCCTCGGCCATGGTCATTGCGAAATATTTTAAACTCTGGGATATTCACATATTTATTTTCAGTTGTAGGAGGAAGCCAAGTTTCACTTACACAGAGGATGTCTATGTTGTAGTCTTTTGTTAGCATTATTATTTCCTCAAAATGAGAGAGCAGGGACTGAGCGTTCACATGTACTAATGTTACATTCTTACCATGTTTCATTGGGGTGGTATCCATAGTCATAGTTGTAGTTTCGACTGTGTGATTCTGCTGGGAATTCATCATTGTAGTGTGTTCTGGGGTTAGCCCATGGATCCTGGTGTCTGTACCTGCCGTTGGATGTGTAACGCTGGTTTGAGTACGTGCCGTGGTATGATCGGGCCTTCCCAAAGTTTGTATGCCTAGGTGAGTGTCTAGGGTTGTAAGAGCCATCACTCCAGGAGAAGTCTCTTGTGCGTGGACGGCGATATGAGAGGTATGTATCGTGTCTCTTTCTGTAGTCTCGCGTATAGGGGATTGTTTCATTAGCTCTTTGCTGTTTGCCCCCACGAAATGGCTGGACAATTGTGCCTGTAGGCCATTGCTTCAGTTTGTAAGGCACATATTCAAATCCTTTCGATATCGTTATTGCGAAGGAAACCCAGTTTGGTTTGCGAGAAAGCTCCTTAATCAAGGAATATTATGAGTAAAGAACCACTACAAATTACAATTACTTTATAAAAAACGAAACTGGGAGGTAAATCATTCCCTCGCTTTCCTCCTTGGAAACTTCCCCGCCTGCTGAGACATCACACATGACAAAAGAAAAACCTTAACAGCAGATTCAAGTTCAGTTATCAAGGTAATATTTACGCACA
>JAXCGZ010006639.1:10000-17500 GCA_037179515.1 Halocaridina rubra
TCTAATACCGGCTCATGATCTTCTATCTGTGCCTCTACTCTCAGGCAGAATATCTGCAATGATATACTCCATCAACAACACACAGTGGTTACTCTTACCAATTGGTGGTTCATACTCAATTTTTTCAATATCCAACATGTTATCTGTGAATACTAGATCAAGTAGCGATGACTTATCCCCACCCCTGGCCCTCGTTGGTTCCATTGCATGTTGGTGAAGGAAATTCCCTTGTACGCAATCTAGGAATCTTGCCCCGAATGAGTCCTCACCATTGTGTGGGTCAAGATTTATCCAATATATCTCTTTATGATTAAAATCTCCCATAATCAAACTCCTACATTTTCTCTGCAGTGCCATGTTAAGAACTGAGTTTATGACTTCAATAGTACCTATATGACTTTCCTCATAAACTTCTAGCCTATTTTGGTTCCTTGGTGGGTTATATACAACAGTTATTATAATGCTCTCTGACCCAGTACTTATGCGAACAACAAAAAATTCCTTGAACTCACTTTCTATAGCTAAGTTTATTTCTTCAACCTAAATCCTTTCACTTACGAGCAGTGCTATCCCTCCACCAGTCCTCTCAAATTTTTCAACCCTTAATATTCTGAAGCCCTTAGGAAAAATTGTGACACTGTTTATGTCCTCACTCAACTTAGTCTCTGTAATTGCTACTATATCTGCATTACTGTTGTGAATTCTATCTTTTAATTCTACTGCCTTACCGGCTAATCCATCAGCATTTGTGTATAACAATCTTAATGAGGCGCCATCCCCTGATCTTCTGTCATTATCTTCTTTATCTCTCCTTTGTCTGGAAGAACTCTGAAATGAAAATTTTTCTTCTCTTCTTCATTTCTTTCCTCATTTAACCTTCTTGCCTCTTACGACAAGTTTTTTATTTTTATTTTCCATCACTTCCTATGTTCTGTATTGTCTAATGAACACTTCTTTGAATTCTTGAAGGTCTTTTAGACTTTTTTTTCTCATCAATATTTCCCTACATGTTTTCCCTCTCTCAAAGGTTACTTTTGTTGGTTTCACTCTTCTTCCCTCGAATATTTGCCTAGTTGGCGAATGCTTACAATATCCTCAGGACCACAAACTACTCCAATCTTTCTTATCAGGTCTACAACCCTAGCTTTATATTCTTCAAGTCTCCCCTGCCTTGTTGGCTCCTGGGATTCGTTTATGCCTGAGATTACCACTGTCTTCTCTTTATCAAGTGCCTGTTTGATCAGTGGGTTTGCCTTTTCCATCAGAACGTCTTTCATTTTTTTCAATTACTGTCTCTTTATAGTCAACTGTTTGTATGTTTTCCAGTGCCACCACCTTTACAGCCTCTTTTACTGCCACATTCCCCTTTAATGCATCAGCAAAGGAAGTTTTCATGGCATCTTGTAATGAAACTCTTTTCTAAACTGTTCAATGTTTTCCTTAATCTGAACATTCCAAGCTGCAATCTCGTCTCTCTCAGAAGAGGGCAGTGACCTAACATCTAATTCATTTAGGTTGTCTTTCAGCTGTTTGTTGTTATCTTCTTGTTTAGAAATTCTGGTTTCTAGTTCACTCTTTTCCCCTTCCAGCTTCTTTATTCGATTTTCTAGTTCTTTTCTCTCCTGCCCTTGTGCCTTATTTGCTTCCTCCAAAATCCTATATCCTCTCTGAGTGTTTCATTCTCTTTCATTTCTCTATCCATATTCCGAATTTTATAACCATTGCCTCTAAATCCTTGATTTTGTGTTTTAATCTCCTAATAACTTCCCCTCCTGCTGCTGCTACATCCCATGGAGATCCTCTATCATCCCTCCCCGATCCATCGGTGGGGAGGTTTGGGACAGAGATGTCCTCATTTTCATGTTTTCCCTTTCACCGAATATAGAAAGAAGAAGAGAAAGAAAAAAAAAGAGAGAAAAACTTTTATTTAAGCTTCACACAATTTTTATATCTTCATATAAGTGCTATTTAGTACTCAATTTATATCTTTTCTGGTAACACACATCCTAACTTAAAAATTTGACTGGTAATTTGAGGAAAAAAAAAGAAAAAAAATGCAAACAAAAACAAAAGTCAACTTGAAGGAAAATTCGAATTTGTATTTGAGGAGACACCCACCTGTTTCTGTTATATATTCTTCTTAACTGATAAACTGTGTGTGTGATTACCTAATTGTGATTACCTAATTGTGTTTACGGGAAAGAGCCCAGAGCTCGTATCTTCCCGTCTCCTGATCGCTTCCATTTTATACTTAGTGATACTTATCATACCTGTCCTTAAAACTATGGATTGAGATAGCATTAACTACCTCCTCGCTTAGCCAATTCCAATTATCAACTACTCTTACACTGAAAAAGTATTTCCTTACATCCTGCAAAGAAGTTTTCTTACGAAGCTTCAAACTATGACCTCTAGTTCTAGAGCCTGCCATATCAAAATATCGATCCCTATCCACTCTATCATAACCATGAAGGAACTTAAAGACTGTCACCATATCCCCCCTCACTCTTCTAGCTTCGAGTGATGGTAAGTCTAATTCCCTTAGCCTCTCATCATAACTGAGATTGCGTATTTCTGGCACCAGTTTCGTGGCATGTCTTTGAACTTTTTCAAGTTTAGCTATGTGCTTTTTCAAGTGCTGATTCCAAAAGGGGGCTGCATATTCGAGGTTTGGCCTCACATAGGTTACATAAATATTTCTGAACATTTCCTTGTCCATGTGCCTGAAGGCTACCCTTACATTTGATAAGAATGCATATGCTGCCCTTACTATGCCATTTATATGTATTTCTGGAGACAAATCTGCCAGTATGTTTACTCCTAGATCTCTCTCATTTTCTGTCTCTTGAAGTTGTACTCCAGCCACCGAGTAGTCAAGCTTGGGCCCTCTTGCACTTGTACCCATTCTCATTACCTTACATTTTGAAGTATTGAATTTCATTAGCCACTTTTGTGACCACTCATGCAGATTATTTAGATCCTCCTGAAGTTCTCTACCATTGTTCTCGTTTTTTACTTTCTTCACAATCTTTGCATCATCTGCAAACATATTCATGAATGAATTTACAGACTCTGGTAGGTCATTTACATATACAAGGAACAAAAGTGGCCCTAAAACCAAACCCTGTGGAACTCCACTGCTAACTCTTCTCCATTCAGACACTGAGTGTCTTACTCTAACCCTCTGTTCCCTTCCTTCTAAGTAAGTTTTTATCCATTCCAAAACATTTCCACCTATTCTAGCCATTGATTGCAGCTTCCTAATAAGTCTCCCATGTGGAACAGTGTCAAACACTTTCTGGAAGTCTAGGAATATGCAATCTGCCCAGCCCTCTCTTTCCTGTAAGATTTGGCTTACCTCATCATAAAATTCTAATAAGTTTGTTACTGTTGATCTACCTTCTCTGAAGCCATATTGCCTCACTGACAAAAAGTTGAAGGATTCCAAGTGAAGAGAGATATGTTTCCTAAGTAGTTTCTCCATAACTTTGCAAACTATGCTGGTCAAGGAAACTGGTCTATAGTTCAGAGCCGTATCCCTCCTTCCCTTTTTGAAGATAGGTATCACATTTGCTTGTTTCCAGCATCTTGGAATCTCCCCCGACTCCAGTGACTCCTTAAATATGATACTTAGTGCCACTGATATTGTGTTTGCGCATTTTTTAAGCACATGAGGGGATATGTCATCAGGACCTGTAGCTTTATGAACATCTAAATCCATCAGCGCTTTGCATACCTCTGTGGCTGTAAGGTTGATGTTCTCTAATACCGGCCCTTGAGCTTCTATCACTGCAATCTGAGGGGGTGGGGTATTTTCTACTGTAAATACTGACTGAAACTCCTTGTTCAATTCTTTGCAGATCTCTTCATCCGTCTCAGTGATGCTTCCATCCGCTCTCTTTAGCCTTAAAACCTGTTCTTTTACCTTCAGTTTTCCTCTGATAAAGCTGTGGAAAAGCTTGGGATTTTCTTTAGCCTTCCTGGTGATGTCCCTCTCATAGTCTCTCTCGGCCTCTCTCCTTTTACTTAGGTAGTCATTTCTTGCTCTTTTGTAGGTTTGCCAGGCATATATGTTTTTTCTCCTCCTATACCTTTTCCAGCATTTGTCTCTCCACTCCTTAGCTCTTTTACACCCATTATCGAACCATTTCTCTCTGGCATGAATTACACCTACTTTGGTGACAGGTATGCAGCAATCTACTATCTTCCCATATTTCTCACAGAAGACGTCATACATTTCTTGTACAGATTTGTTGTAAAATAAGGTTCTCCAGTCAATAACTGCAAAAAGCTCATTCATTTTGATGTAATCTCCTTTCGGATAGTTCCTCCTCATGTCCTCAGTGCCTCTACTCTCAGGAAGAATATCTTCAATGATATACTCCATCAACAACACACAGTGGTCACTCTTTCCAATTGGTGGTTCATACTCAATTTTTTCAATATCCAACACATTATCTGTGAACACTAGATCAAGTAGTGATGGCTCATCCCCACCCCTGGCCCTTGTTGGTTCCATTACATGTTGGTGTAGGAAATTCCCTTGTACGCAATCTAGGAATCTTGCCCCGAATGAGTTCTCACCACTGTGTGGGTCAAGATTTATCCAATCTATCTCTTTATGATTAAAGTCTCCCATAATCAAAATCCTAAATTTTTTTTCCCGTGCCATGTTAACAACTGAGTTTATGACTTCAATAGTACCTATATGACTTTCCTCATAAACTTCAAGCCTATTTTGGTTCCTTGGTGGGTTGTATACAACAGTTATTATAATGCTCTCTGACCCAGTATTTATGCGAGCAACAAGAAATTCCTTGAACTCACTTTCTATAGCCAAGTTTATTTCTTCGACTTGAATCCTTTCACTTATGAGCAGTGCTATCCCTCCACCAGTCCTCTCAGATCTTTGTGTGTGTGTGTGTGTGTGTGTGTGTGTGTGCAAATCTATCTATCTATCTATCTATCTATCTATCTATCTATCTATCTATCTATCTATCTATCTATCTATCTATCTATCTATCTATCTATATATATATATATATATATATATATATATATATATATATATATATATATATATATATATATATATATATATAAAAAGTTAAAGTTAAGGTTTGAAGGTGTCTCAGTTCCGATATCCATCTGAGATGCTCCTCAAAAAGTCAGCCCAGGCAAGCCCCAACCCCCCACTGTGGTACCCATCCACAGCAAGTAACCTTCACAGTAAACAGCTTAAACTCTCTGTCCTGAGCGGGAACCGATCTGTCGACCTCGCGAATGCGAGGCCAGCACGTTACCACTGTACTTAGACAATGACTGAAACCCCCCTTGTAAGGGGATGGACCCTATCCATGAGGGATTGAGCTGTATCTGCCTCCCACGCTCACTCTTTCTTTTTTTTTATTTTTGACTCAAAATTCTCCTTCCTTTTTTGAATTGGGTGAAATCTATCCAAGCGAGGTAATATATATACTATATATATATATATATATATATATATATATATATATATATATATATATATATATATATATATATATATATATACATATATATATATATATATATATATATATATATATATATATATATATATATATATATATATATATATATATATATATATATAAACATATATATATGTATACATATATATATATATATATATATATATATATATATATATATATATATATATATATATATATAAACATATATATATGTATACATATATATATATATATATATATATATATATATATATATATATATATATATATATATATATATATATATATATATATATATATATATATCTATATATATATATATATATATATATATATATATATATATATATATATATATATATATATATATATATATATATATATATATATATATATTCATATATATATATATATATATATATATATATATATATATATATATATATATATATATATATGTATATATATATATATATATATATATATATATATATATATATATATATATATATATATATATATATATATATATATATATATATATATATATATATATATATATATATATATATATATGAATCATTTTTTCCCCCGACCGGGACTCGAACCTAGGACTTATGGTTACTAAGTCCAGGCGCTACCTCTACACCACAGAAGGTTAAAAGGAATCCAACCTTATAGCTTATATATGCTATACTTAGGAATGAAAGCATTCTAGCTGAATGCCACTATGTTCATATTACAGATTCCCCAACCTCACTCGTTGCTTCATTTTAGCATTTAATTCAATTCCCAATTTCATTCGGGCCATGAAATAACCAATAAGCACATTATATATGTGAAAACATGAATCATTTTTTTTGCCCCGACTGGGACTCGAACCTAGGACTTATGATTACTAAGTCAAGGCGCTACCACTACACCACAGAAGGTTAAAAGGAATCCAACCTTATAGCTTATATCTGCTATACTTAGGAATGAACGCATTCTAACTGATTGCCACTATGTTCATATTACAGATTCCCCAACCTTACTCGTGGCTTCATTCCCCAACCTCACTCGTGGCTTCATTTTAGCATTTAATTCAATTCCCAATCTTATTCGGGCCATGAAATAATCAATAAGCACATTATATATGTGAAAACATGAATCATTTTTTTTACCCCGACCGGGACTCGAACCTAGGACTTATGACTACTAAGTCAAGGCACTACCACTACACCACAGAAGGTTAAAAGAAATCCAACCTTATAGCTTATATCTGCTATACTTAGGAATGAACGCATTCTATCTGAATGCCACTATGTTCATATTACAGATTCCCCAACCTCACTCCTAAGTATAGCAGATATAAGCTATAAGGTTGGATTCCTTTTAATCTTCTGTGGTGTATTGGTAGTGCCTTGACTTAGTAATCATAAGTCCTAAGTTCGAGTCCCGGTCGGGGTAAAAAATAAAAATCATTCATGTTTTCACACATATAATGTGCTTATTGGTTATTTCATGGCAAGAATGAGATTGGGAATTGAATTAAATGCTAAAATGAAGCCACGAGTGAGGTTGGGGAATCTGTAATATGAACATAGTGGCATTCAGCTAGAATGCGTTCATTCCTAAGTATAGCAGAATTAAGCTATAAGGTTGGATTCCTTTTAACCTTCTGTATTGTAGTGGTAGCGCCTTGACATAGTAATCATAAGTCCTAGGTTCGAGTCCCGGTCAGGGTAATAAAAAAAAGATTCATGTTTTCACATATATAATGTGTTTATTGGTTATTTCATGGCCCGAATGAGATTGGGAATTGAATTAAAATCTAAAATGAAGCCACGAGTGAGGTTGGGGAATCTGTAATATGAATATAGTGGCATTCAGTTAGAATGCGTTCATTCCTAAGTATAGCAGATATAAGCTATAAGGTTAGATTCCTTTTAACCTTCTGTGGTGTAGTGGTAGCGCCTTGACTTAGTAATCATAAGTCCTAGGT
>JAXCGZ010006639.1:22500-32045 GCA_037179515.1 Halocaridina rubra
GTAATAAAAGATTCCAAAGAAACTTTCAGCGTGTACTCGAGAGGTAAGATAAGGGATTAATAGGGCTCAATACTTCCAACTGTAAACTATTGAGAGTAGAAGAAGACCCACATTTAGGGATTCCATAGCGGGAAAAGAGCATAAAGATCCTGACAAATAAAGGGATCTAGGGGTTCAGTGTATGAGCAGAGTTGTCTCCAAAGATGCATGTAGAAGGCATAGTACAGGCAGCATATCCCGTTTTAGCTAACATAAGAGTGACCCTCAGATGTGTGGACAAAGACATCATTAAACGTATTCACATTACTTACGTGAGACCTAAGTATAAAAATAAACCACCTTTTTGTAATCTGCCTTTAAAAAATAAGAAGAAGCTAGAGAAAGAGCAGAGATATGCTACAAAGCTGGTGACTCAGATAGAAAATCTCACATTTGAGGAAAGGCTGAAGAATTTGGATTTACAACCACTTGAAGCCAGAAGAAAGTGGGAATCGGTAATATTTCTTATAAATATTCATGGCTTCGATAGATTTTATAGAAAGCAATACTCTCATGAAAATGGTTCTAGAACCAGGGGCCATATCTGAAGTTTTGCAAGAAAATTTCTTGGCTAAATGCAAGAAAGTTTTTTTTTTCGGACGAGTTGACAATTGGAATTCTTAAAGCGACGAAACTGAAAACCCTATATGTATGCATAATTTCAAGGAATAATAGGAAAAAACTATCAGTAAATCAATAAATAAACCACTCAGGAGGTGGAAAATTATAAGCAGATGGCTCTTTGCAGTGAACAAACATACTATAGATCTTGATTTTAGGCACTGCAATATCCAAGCCACTAACTTAAAACTCCGGGTCTGTCAATATAATAAGATTCTTGTCAGATAAGATACTGCCAATAACAAATGCTTTTCGATATCTATTTCAATATACTTTGGGAAAGTAGAGATCATTTTACTTTGAACCTTCCTAGAGTCAACTTGTCGTAGGTCGTAGGACTTTTGGGACTCGGCATCTGGCGTATCTCATATCTCAAGAGGGTGAGAGATATAAACCAGTCCTTTATTCCCCATACATGCCACGCCCCTGCCCTTGGGGTATTTCAAGAACCACCCAGGGCAGGCACAGTGAGTTGAGTTAGAGACCGGGCCTTGCCAGCAGCAGAGTTAACACAGTACAGCAGAGTTAGCCTCCTCCCCTTCCGGGGTGGGACTCAGGAATTAGTCGTGACAGGAACTGTAGTAATAGGAGCTCTGAGTACATAGATGTTAAAATAAGAATAAACTATGGATAAGAAGATGTCTTTCACCAACCACGCTACCATAATTATAAATATATAACGTAAGGAAGTAAGAAATACCCTACGTCAGTGGTGACACTCGGTGGGATACTATCCTACAAAATGGTGTCATTTAGAAGGGATAATAAAAATATCCTCACGTCAGTGGTGGCAGCGGTGGGATACTATCCTACAAAGTGGTGTCATTTAGAAGGGATAATAAAAATATCCTCACGTCAGTGGTGGACAGCTCGGGATCAATCCACGCCGACACTTTACCGAAGAGAAAGAAGAAAAAAAAAATAGAAGTATAAAAAAATATATAGCATCTATGGAAGAAAAGTACAAGTGAAAAAACTTCAAGACGCTTACCAGCAGTGAGAGAGTGACGCCGAGAAAGTCAGAGCTCCCCCTTCACTTACAGTATCATATTATGAGATCCAGCCACTCTCCCCCGCCTCCGTATTGGCAAGGCCCCTCCCCAGCAGTAAAAGTATCAACGAAAGTATTTATGGAAGATACCGTCGCACTGAGCCAAAGTGTGACCGCGGCATTGAGTGAAAATGCCCATTACAAGAAGTATAAGTTGCCGGATCCGACCAAGAAGATGGCGATTCGTCGATTTTACTCGAGAGATAGAGAATTGGACGGGAACCTCCAGCGCCCAGAGAGGAAAACCCCCTCCTTCCTTGCCTTCTGCCATGAAGTTTTTCAGGACCACCTCCTTAAAATAGCTAAGTACTTGTGATCTGAATCCAGTGAGTAATGGGACAATTAGTAAAAGAAATTGAGGTCGGTGGACGCCGCCATTTTATCTTGTAGTTATGCTTTGACTCAGCCAACCCGCCTATGAGGGGTGTGGCGCCTAATAAGTTGATAAAAGTAGAATTTCTGTACCCATTACTAACATGGATAATTTGTACTAATAGCTATAAGCAGTAATAAACTCCGTTTTTTGTTATAATTTGAGTAATGTAAAGAAATTTCGTTGGAAGTGCGTTCCATTTATTTGTATTAATGCTTAGATTGAATTTTAAGAACGCGAATGTATCGATTTTTTAATTGACAAATTTAATGCACGTGAAATCACTATTACAGTATATTAATTTCTTAAGTGTAAGAATTATAGTGAGTAATATAATATGAAAGTAACAAATGTTTTGTTTGAGGATAAATTGTATGATTTGCACTAAGATTAATAAGTTGTTTTTCTCTGTCTAGGACGACTTTTAATTTCTCTGTCTAGGACGACTTTTAATTTCTCTGTCTAGGACGACTTTTATTTTCCCTGTCTAGGACGACTTTTAATTTCTCTGTCTAGGACGACTTTTAATTTCTCTGTCTAGGACGACTTTTGTTTCTCTGTCTAGGACGACTTTTATTTTCCCTGTCTAGGACGACTTTTAATTTCTCTGTCTAGGACGACTTTTAATTTCTCTGTCCCTTGCTCATGAATTCTTGCTAGGTGCGATTCCACGGTTTCCCTCGGGGATTCTTTTTTTTTTTCACTCCCTCGCTGTCCTTGCTGCAGGCCCAGGTTTGTTGCCATATCTCCTTTACTCTGATAGGCAAAACAAAAAGGACAAGGACTGGTACCATCCGCTAATCCTTCCAGCCTGGCTTCCTCGTCCCGCCCTCGGCCGATCTTGACTAAGACCACCACGCAGGAGACCTGCAACGTCACAGCGATTCTCTTCCGTACGGCCATCCACACGTACCTTCGAAGCAGATCTCGGGATGAAAATTTGAACCTCTGTCACTACTACAGTTGTAAGAAAGGTTCCCTATGACTTCAGGGTACCAACAATGGCCATACGTTGGTAATCGAGGCTATACTTGGCCTCCCCTGCAACTGCAAGTGATTGCTATCTCTCAATGGCCTGTTGCTAATTATTATTTCTGAAATGAAATCAGCAGTAACTTGATGGTTTGTATCTTTTATCTGAATTCATACTTGATGTTACTGTAGCCACCGCTAATAAGAATGTTTCTTTAGTGGCTTTTCTCAGCATTTAATGATTGTTCTTTTTGACATTTATAGTAGAGTAATGCTATGTAGCAGTTGCTAAGTCCTAAGTATCTTGGAATAATAATCTAGTTGTGTAGACACATACCTTCCATTACCACCCTATTCCTAGGCAGCCCCGACCTGCAAGTTCTAAAAGTCTTTAGATTTTGTCCGCTAAGACAAGTCCCTAGTGCCCATTGAATAGAGATTGCAATATGATTTGCACTAAGATTAATAAGTTGTTTTTCTGCTTAAATAATATTAGTGTTTTGTTTTAGCATCATTATTATTTGAATTATGATTTAATCTTTAGGTTCATTAAGTTTTTATATTAAGTGGTCTCTGAATAGTAATTGCATATCGAATAGTAAATGTTTTGACTTTACACACAGTAAAACATGTTTTGTTTCAGGAGTAGTTTTAAGGCCAAATTTTAAAATAAATTAATGCCCATAGTAACAATAAGAGTAGAAATTATAAGATAAGGTTTCTTACAGAAATTACTGTTGATGTTATGGTCTATATCATTTTAAATGTGTATACATGCTAATACTCTACTTAATTTGTTTGCTAATGTTCTACATGAGTCATAATTTTACTGTAATTAACTCAATTTTGTCTTTTGAAGAAAAAAGAGAAGTAGATAAAGTAATGTTTTGATTTAAACTGACTTTTGATCTTAATTTATGTTTGTTATTAGTTACACACTGAAATCATAGTGATTAAGGTTACTTTTGTTAAATATGAGAATATGTTTGTATTACAGATTTCCAACAAGGAAATAGACTCTGCATGCTCTAGTTGTCTGTAGAAGTACTATATATATGTTATGTTTGTGTAATTTGTTTAGGGTTCATAGAAATAGGATTTCTTAGATGATAACTTAAATAATTCGGCCCCGTTTTTATTGTAAACAAATGTTAGTTAGGATGATGAAACTGAAATAAGAGATATTTCAGTGTGGTGGGGAGGGATGTCGTAGGACTTTTGGGACTCGGCATCTGGCGTATCTCATATCTCAAGAGGGTGAGAGATATAAACCAGTCCTTTATTCCCCATACATGCCACGCCCCTGCCCTTGGGGTATTTCAAGAACCACCCAGGGCAGGCACAGTGAGTTGAGTTAGAGACCGGGCCTTGCCAGCAGCAGAGTTAACACAGTACAGCAGAGTTAGCCTCCCCCCCTTCCGGGGTGGGACTCAGGAATTAGTCGTGACAGGAACTGTAGTAATAGGAGCTCTGAGTACATAGATGTTAAAATAAGAATAAACTATGGATAAGAAGATGTCTTTCACCAACCACGCTACCATAATTATAAATATATAACGTAAGGAAGTAAGAAATACCCTACGTCAGTGGTGACACTCGGTGGGATACTATCCTACAAAGTGGTGTCATTTAGAAGGGATAATAAAAATATCCTCACGTCAAACTGATTTTTTTGCATCTATAGTATGTAGAGATGGTTTAGCAGGGGGGGGGGGGGAATAGGCCATTGAAGTAAAATTTATATGTCATAAGGCATCTCATATAGACGCCTATTGCCGCTAGAGGGCAGAGTGCACACTCGGAGACCCGCCACCATAGGACGGCATACAAAGCTCGTGTCTGTTAGTTTGGAGTCAGACTTTGCCAGGGGCAGAACTTACGTCCTAGTTTAGAACCTCCCCCTAAGGGGGCGGGAAGAGTGAACTTCAAGAACTATGGAAATGGGAGCTTTGAGGCACAAGATAGTTCAAGTTTTCTCTAAATAAATTAGTTAATTGGAAAATGCATTTCTATCACCGACCCCGCTAAATATAAAATACGTATAGTCATAGAAAAGCACTATATGTCACTCACTTCAGGATGCATCCACACCATTACTACAGCAAAGAAGAAAAGAGAATAATGAATGCAGAAGAAACAGATTTAAAAAAGCTTTTCTGGAAGAAATGTTCGAGTGTTGAGAAACTTCTAGACGCTTACAAGCAGCGAGTCAGCAACATCGAGGGAGAGGCCTCAGCTCCGACATAGTATCAAGTTAGCAGAACCAGTATAAGATTGTGATAGTTTCATAAGTTAGTTCATTAGATAGTTCTGCCCGGTTTTTTTTGTTAAATAATGATAGTTCAAATATTATAAGGCTCTCATGAAAGTAGTAATGCTTAGTCGGAAATATGGGATATATAGGACGGCATACTGAGCACGTGTCTGTGAGTTAGGAGTCAGACTTTGCAGGGGACAGATCTTACGTCCTAGTTTAGAACCTCCCCCTAAGGGGGCGGGAAGAGTGAACTTCAGGAACTATAGAAATGGGAGCTTCTTTAAATAAATTACTCTTAATTGAACGATGCATCTCTATCACCGACCTCACTACCTATAAAATACGCATAGTAGTAGAAAAACACTATATGTCATATAAATTCATGCATTAATAAAGAATTTCCATGGTTACTGGATGTGATGACTAAGCACATAATGTATTAGTAATATATTTAGATATATTTTCCTATAGATTTTTCTGATTGTGCACATTAATAATAATGTAGATTAGAGCTATGTAAACCATATGCATCCAATGCTCAGTAAAAATATAACTGTTTAATAAAAACTTTGCCTCTTTTTGAATATACACAAGAGTATCATATTAATAGAATGATGAGGCAAAATAAAAATATACACATAAGTACATTCTAATTTCAGTGTATTACTCCATGGAATGAACTTAAAAAGTTCTATATTAGTCTGTAATCTCTATTTTCAGAGCAAATAAAAATAAACTAACCAAACAAAATAGATAAATAAATTGCATAAACAAAATCCATGTCAAATAATGAAACTGACTCCAATAAAATGAAAAAGAATAGAATCTGATAATCCTAACTGCGAAATAACGATTAGCTGATTCAGATTCCATTGATCTTTCTGAAGATTCTTTCTTTCAATGAGCTGAAGCCAAATGATTTCAAAGTACTCTTACCAGAAATATACCTCAACAGAAGCAAGATATTCCAGTTTTCAAAAATACGAAGGCATAAAAATAATAATTTGGATTATAATTGTTGGCTGTAGTCAGTTATGTTGTGAAAAATTGAGTACAAAAGCTTTAATATCTCAAAAAGAAAAAGAAAATTAAACTCCAGATAATTAATCTAGACAGTGGAGAAAAAATTTACCTCAACTCTACGCCAGTCAAAAGTCTGGATAAATATAGGGATTTAGTGTTCCTGAGGCTGTAAAATAAGTAAATCACTGGCATCAATAAAGCTCGTGAGAACACTGACGCCCATATACACAAATGTCGAAGAAGATGTAGAGGTACAGACAAACAAACAAACAAACAAACAAACAAACAAACATTTATTTCCATTTTGTACAATGGTTATTCAACATTAATAGTAACTTATAAGTAGACATGTAATTAAACTAATAAATAAGAGGGTTAGACATATAGTTAAATTAAATGTAGCTTTCATAGAAAATAATAATGCTGTAATAAAAATGTTAACAATAATGTTAATAATAAAGTAGTAAGTATGCCACTAGATACAGGATCGTTATTATCGGCATCATTTCCATATTTGTTTCCTTACAATGAGAATAATTAGTTCTTAATGAGCAGCAACTATTTGTCCAAAAGAAAACTATATAGTTTGCCTTTGAAAGCTGTGAAGGAGGATGCATTTTTAAGATGCTCTGGAATATTATTCCAGAGTGTTGGACCTTTGATAGTGATCATCTTTGAACCTGCTTCTGTGTTTGTTCTGTGAATAAAGAGCTCACTGCTCTGTCTTGTGTTGGTTCCCCTTATATCCCTGACTGTTTTTAAATCAAATAGCCAGCTAGGATAATGATGGTCCAAAATTTTGAATACAAAAACATAAATAGCATAAGCGACCTTATTTTCTGCCCGCAGCCACCCAAGTTTATTGAGAGCTGGTGTGATGTGGTCATATTTTCTTATTCCTCCCAGGGCAACTCGAGCTGCAAAATTAATAAGCTTCTGTATTCTGTTTATCTGAGTCTTAATGGTAGCTCCCCAAACAGTTGTACAGTAATTAATGTGACTTAGGGCTAGAGATTCAACAACAATTATTCAAGTGGTAGTCTCAAAATTGTCTTTTATACGTGATAAGTACATTAATGTTCCTGTAACCTTTTTGCATACTTTATCTATGTGGGAATCAAACACATGTGGTTATCAAAGTGAATTCCTAGGTTTTTGACTGTTTTGATAGGTGTGATAATATTGTCGCAAAAATTAATTGTTGTGTTTTCTGGAATTTGTGCTATGTGGAACCTTGAACCAATAAATATGCACTGTGTTTTACTTTCGTTAATTAACAGCCCAATTTCTTGGAAATAGGTTTTAATTTTTGACAGAGTGTTTTCTGCTCTTAAAGTTAGCTCTGGGAGATTATTAATATCACCACTAAGGAGTAGTTGAGTGTCATCTGCATATTGTACGACTAGACAGTCAGAAATGAAAGAAGATAGTTCATTTACGTAAATGGAGAAGAGGATTGGACCAAGTACTGATCCTTGTGGAACACCAAATGATACATTTTTTGGTACAGAGATAATGTTGTTAAGACGTATGGACTGTTTACGATTAGATAGATACTCGCTAAACCAGCTTGGATCAATATTTAAGTTAATACATTTGCTTAAAAGAATTTCATGGTTTACACTGTCGAAGGCTTTTGATAAGTCTAATAATACAAGAAGAGATATTTTTTTCATATCTATATTATTATATATACTATTTGTAACTTTAAGCAGTGCAGTTTCCGTCGAGAGTTTTGGTCTGAAACCATGTTGGTTAATCGTTAATAATCTATTTGATTCTAAATATGACATAAGTTGGCATGCAACAATTTTTTCTAATATTTTAGAGAAAATGGGTAGCAGGGAAATGGGACGATAGTTTGTCACATCTTCTCTGTCCCCCTTTTTATGCAGAGGTATTACATGTGATATTTTCCAAGAGTCAGGAAACTTTTTAGTAACAATGGAAGTGTTCATAATAGTTAGAATATAGGATGCAATCATGGGTAGAGCATCTTTGATGAACTGAAATGATATACCATCTGAACCATAAGAGCCAGAGTTTCTTAGGCTCTTTATGGTAAGAATTAGGGTAGCACAATCGATAGGATTTATCTTGAAGTACTCTCTTGTGTTTTCATTGGAAGAATTGTCATTTAAGCAATTACTCATATTCACTGAGTTGATGCTTTCTTGAGTTTTTTCATATGTATTTTTGCCAACGTTAGCAAAATAGTTATTAAAGTTATCTGCTTTGTCTTTCAACTCCGTAATATTTTCATAACTTTCTGAGGTACTCTTTTCATTTGGTATCATGCTTCTTATCACTTTTCATGTTGCTGCTGTATCATGTCTAGAGTCATTAAATTGTTTTTTGTAAAAGTCTTTTTTACTTACACTGATGAGAGATCTGACACGTTTCTTTTCTGTTTTATAACGTTCTCGGAGAGTCATATCATATCTATTCATTTTTAGCTCTTTTTGTATTTGATTTCTGATTTGCATTGCCTCTATGATGTCATTAGTTAGCCAGGGGGTTGAGGGGCGGGTTATTTTTCTTGTTACAATGGGTGCACAACTATCTAAGCATTGAAGGAAGACTTTTGTTAAAATCTCAACTGATCACTGACCGAAGTGTACTTTTGCTTCTTGGCAGAATTCTCCTCTAACTCTTCCAACTAAATATTGTATAAAACATTCTTTCTCGGATAATTTGTGATTCATTATTTCTAAGAATTATGCTCACTAGTCTCCAAAGTGAATATCATATCTGACTTGCAATATTGAAAACTCTGTTTACAAGGTCGTCTATTGTGTCTTATGAAAAGAACGAAATCATCATTACTGATTTCTCTAACAGGATCACAAGTATATATAACATTCGCTGAATAGATTTTCACCACACTGGTGAGTGTCCCAACATCATCGAGAAGGTGTTTTATACATTAACTGGAGCACCATGAATATTTTGGTAATTATCTCTCTATTCGTCTGTCTTTATAAGAAAGAACAAATAGAATGGATGTTCATATCTACATTGATACTGGTAATAATACATGAAACACTAGTATAACAAAGTTGACACAGCAATATATGTTATAGATAATTCATTATTAACAGTAAACGTAAAAATACTTTGTCTGCTTTCTTTCCAAACTCTTATATTATAATAATAATAATAATAATAATAATAATAATAATAATAATAATAATAATAATAATAATAAT
>JAXCGZ010006640.1:0-32018 GCA_037179515.1 Halocaridina rubra
GAATAATAATAATAATAATAATAATAATAATAATAATAATAATAATAATAATAATAATAATAATAATAATAATAATAATAATAATAATAATAATGAAAATAATAATAATAATAATAATAATAATATTATTATTATTATTATTATTATTATTATTATTATTATTATTATTATTATTATTATTATTATTATTATTATTACTTTTTTAGTCGTCGTCGTCGTCGTCGTCATCGTCGTCGTAGTAGTAGAAGTACATTGAGAAATTTGGGTAAAAAAAAAATCAAAGCTCCAAATGGCTCCATCATTAAAAAAAAAAAAAAATAGGAGTCTAAACATTTGATGTTACTGAACCTTCTTCAGCTCATTCCAACTTTTTAGACAGGATCCGTTCAAAAGAATGACACATCGAAAAGTTGAACAAAAGAGTGACAAAACTAGTGATCAAAAGAGTGACAAATCAAGAGAGTGACGTAATAAGAGCGTGACAAAACATTATAAATAATGAAGGAGTGGTTAGGTTAGGTTAACTCATGCTAGATAAAATTAGGTTAGGCTTGAATTTTTCTGTTGTCACTCTTTCAGCACACGACCATTTCAGACACAATAAGACACCTCTCCCCACCTAAGCACCACCATCATGCCTTTCTCTTGTCTTTTAAGAGAAAAACTACGAACATACATTGGAGAAAAGGCACGAAAAAATGTTTATTCATAAACACAAGAAAAATAAAAACTATAATGATAACGATGATAATAATAATAATAATAATAATAATAATAATAATAATAATAATAATAATAATAATAATAATAATAATAATAATAATAATAATAATAATAATAATAATAATAATAGTAATAATAATAATAATAATAACAACAATAATAGAAGCAATAATAATAATAATAATAATAATAATAATAATAATAATAATAATAATAATAATAATAATAATATAATGAAAATAATAATAATGATAGTAATAACAAAAATGATAATATTAATAAGAATAATAATGATAATAGCAATAATAATAATAATATTAACAACAATAATAATAATAATGGGAGAAATGCTAGAGGGAGGCCTAGATTTGGATGTATGGTTGGAGTAAGGAGAGCCCTGAATGATAGGAGGATGGATGTGAGGGAAGCAAGCGAGCGTGCTAGGAATAGGAATGAGTGTCGAGCGATTGTAGCGCAGCTCTGATGGGCATCTGCTGTTACCACGGGGCTGCATCTTACATCGAGGTAGCCCTGTGGTAGGGGCAGTAGGAGGAGTTGGTAGTTGTGAAGTGACACAGGTTGTGGAAGACCCGGGAGGATGGGCTGTGGCACTCCAGCAGTGCCATCTGAACGGTCGCTAGCTCCCTCGTCATTGCCCATGGAGTAAAGTAATCCCCTTATTGTTTTCCTTTCTTGATGTCGGCAACCCCCCAATTAAAGAGGGAAACAGCCAAGGTAGATAAATAAATAAATAAATAAATGTATGTATGTATGCATGTATGTATGTATGTATGTAAGTATATATGTATGTATGTATGTATGCATGTATGTATGTATGTATGTATGTATGTGATTACCTAATTGTGATTACCTAATTGTGTTTACGGGAAAGAGCCCAAAGCTCGTATCTTCCCGTCTCCTGATCGGTTCCATTTTAGACTAAGTGATACTTATCATACCTGTCCTTAAAACTATGGATTGAGATAGCATTAACTACCTCCTCGCTTAGCGAATTCCAATTATCAACTACTCTTACACTGAAGAAGTATTTCCTTACATCCTGCAAACAAGTTTTCTTACGAAGCTTCAAACTATGACCTCTAGTTCTAGAGCCAGCCATATCGAAATATCGATCCCTATCCACTCTATCATAACCATGAAGGAATTTAAAGACTGTCACCATATCCCCCCTTACTCTTCTAGCTTCGAGTGATGGTAAGTCTAATTCCCTCAGCCTCTCATCATAACTGAGATTGCGTATTTCTGGCACCAGTTTCGTGGCATGTCTTTGAACTTTTTCAAGCTTAGCTATGTGCTTTTTCAAGTGCGGATTCCAAAAGGGGGCTGCATATTCGAGTTTTGGCCTCACATAGGTTACATAAATATTTCTGAACATTTCCTTGTCCATGTGCCTGAAGGCTACCCTTACATTTGATAAGAATGCATATGCTGCCCTTACTATGCCATTTATATGTATTTCTGGAGACAAATCTGCCAGTATGTTTACTCCTAGATCTCTCTCATTTTCTGTCTCTTGAAGTTGTACTCCAGCCACCGAGTAGTCAAGCTTGGGCCTTCTTGCACTTGTACCCATTCTCATTACCTTACATTTTGAAGTATTGAATTTCATTAGCCACTTTTCTGACCACTCATGCAGATTATTTAGATCCTCCTGAAGTTCTCTACCATTGTTCTCGTTTTTTACTTTCTTCACAATCTTTGCATCATCTGCAAACATATTCATGAATGAATTTACACACTCTGGTAGGTCATTTACATATACAAGGAACAAAAGTGGCCCTAAAACTGAACCCTGTGGAACTCCACTACTAACTCTTCTCCATTCAGACACTGAGTGCCTTACTCTAACCCTCTGTTCCCTTCCTTCTAAGTAAGTTTTTATCCATTCCAAAACATTTCCACCTATTCTAGCCATTGAATGCAGCTTCCTAATAAGTCTCCCATGTGGAACAGTGTCAAACGCTTTCTGGAAGTCTAGGAATATGCAATCTGCCCAGCCCTCTCTTTCCTGTAAGATTTGGCTTACCTCATCATAAAATTCTAATAAGTTTGTTACTGTTGATCTACCTTCTCTAAAGCCATGTTGCCTCACTGACAAAAAGTTGAAGGATTCCAAGTGAAGAGAGATATGTTTCTTTAGTAGTTTCTCCATAACTTTGCAAACTATGCTGGTCAAGGAAACTGGTCTATAGTTCAGAGCCGTATCCCTCCTTCCCTTTTTGAAGATAGGTATCACATTTGCTTGTTTCCAGCATCTTGGAATCTCCCCCGACTCCAGTGACTCCTTAAATATGATACTTAGTGCCACTGATATTGTGTTTGCGCATTTTTTAAGCACATGAGGGGATATGTCATCAGGACCTGTAGCTTTATGAACATCTAAATCCATCAGCGCTTTGCATACCTCTGTGGCTGTAAGGTTGATGTTCTCTAATACCGGCCCTTGAGCTTCTATCACTGCAATCTGAGGGGGTGGGGTATTTTCTACTGTAAATACTGACTGAAACTCCTTGTTCAATTCTTTGCAGATCTCTTCCTCCGTCTCAGTGATGCTTCCATCCGCTCTCTTTAGCCTTAAAACCTGTTCTTTTACCTTCAGTTTTCCTCTGATAAAGCTGTGGAAAAGCTTGGGATTTTCTTTAGCCTTCCTGGTGATGTCCCTCTCATAATCTCTCTCTGCCTCTCTCCTTTTACTTAGGTAGTCATTTCTTGCTCTTTTGTAGGTTTGCCAGGCATTTATGTTTTTTCTCCTCCTATACCTTTTCCTGCATTTGTCTCTCCACTCCTTAGCTCTTTTACACCCATTATCGAACCATTTCTCTCTGGCATGAATTACACCTACTTTGGTGACAGGTATGCAGCAATCTACTATCTTCCCATATTTCTCACAAAAGATGTCATACATTTCTTGTACAGATTTGTTGTAAAATAAGGTTCTCCTGTCAATAACTGCAAAAAGCTCATTCATTTTGATGTAATCTCCTTTCGGATAGTTCTTCCTCATGTCCTCAGTGCCTCTTCTCTCAGGAAGAATATCTTCAATGATATACTCCATCAACAACACACAGTGGTCACTCTTTCCAATTGGTGGTTCATACTCAATATTTTCAATATCCAACACATTATCTGTGAACACTAGATCAAGTAGTGATGGCTCATCCCCACCCCTGGCCCTTGTTGGTTCCATTACATGTTGGTGTAGGAAATTCCCTTGTACGCAATCTAGGAATCTTGCCCCGAATGAGTCCTCACCACTGTGTGGGTCAAGATTTATCCAGTCTATCTCTTTATGATTAAAGTCTCCCATAATCAAAATCCTACATTTTTTTCCCGTGCCATGTTAACAACTGAGTTTATGACTTCAATAGTACCTATATGACTTTCCTCATAAACTTCAAGCCTATTTTGGTTCCTTGGTGGGTTGTATACAACAGTTATTATAATGCTCTCTGACCCAGTATTTATGCGAGCAACAAGAAATTCCCTGAACTCACTTTCTATAGCCAAGTTTATTTCTTCAACTTGAATCCTCTCACTTATGAGCAGTGCTATCCCTCCACCAGTCCTCTCAGATCTTTCAATCCTTAGTATTCTGAAGCCCTTAGGAAAAACTGTGACACTGTTTATGTCCTCACTCAACTTAGTCTCTGTAATTGCTACTATATCTGCCTTACTGTTGTGAATCCTATCTTTTAATTCTACTGCCTTACCAGCTAATCCATCAGCATTTGTGTATAACAATCTTAATGAGGCCCCATCCCCTGATCTTCTGTCATTATCTTCTTTATCTCCCCTTTGTCTGGAAGTACTCTGTAACGAAAATTTTTCTTCTCTTCTTCATTTCTTTCATAATTTAACCTTCTTGCCTCTTGCAACAAGTTTTTGATCTTTCCCATCTCTTCCTGTGTTCTGTATCGTCTAATGAACACTTCTTTGCATTCTTGAAGGTCTTTTACACTTTTTTTTCTCAACAATATTTCCCTACATGTTTCCCCTCTCTCAAAGGTTACTTTTGTTGGTCTCGGCTTTCCTTCCCTCAAATATTTACCTAGTTGGTGTATGTTTACAATATCCTCAGGACCACATACTACTCCAAGCTTTCTTATCAGGTCTACAACCTTAGCTTTATTTTCTTCAAGTCTCCCCCGCCATGTTGGCTCCTGGGATTCACTTATGCCTGAGATTACCACTGTCTTCTCCTTATCAAGTGCCTGTCTGATGAGTGGGTTTGCCCTTTCCATCACAACGTCTTTCATTTTTTCGATTACTGTCTCTTTATAGTCAACTGTTTGTATGTTTTCCAGTGCCACCACCTTTACAGCCTCTTTTACTGCCACATTCCCCTTTAGTGCATCAGCAAAGGAAGTTTTCATGGCATCATTTTCCATATTCAGCTCCTGGAACTCTTTTCTGAACTGTTCAATGTTTTCCTTAATCTGGACATTCCAAGCAGCAATCTCGTCTCTCTTAGAAGAGAGCAGTGAACTAACATCTAATTCCTTTAGGTTGTCATTCAGCTGTTTGTTTTTATCTTCTTGTTTAGAAATTCTAGATTCTAGTTGACTCTTTTCCCCTTCCAGCTTCTTTATTCTTTTTTGTAGTTCCTTTCTCTCCTGCCCTTGTGCTTTATTTGCTTCCTCCAAAGATCTTATTTGTTCTCTGAGTGTTTCATTCTCTTTCATTTCTCCATCCATATTCCGAATTTTATCATCAAGGCTTATAACCATTTCCTCTAACTTCTTGATTCTCTGTTTAGGTCTCCTGATGGCTACCCCTTCTCCCGACCCATGGGTGGGAGAGGTTTGGGACAGAGATGGCCTCATTTTTATGTTCTCCCTCTCACAGAATATAGAAAGAAGACGAGAAAGAGGAAAAAAAAATAGAGAAAAACTTTTAATTGAGCTTCAAACAGAATTTTTATATCTCCATATAAGTGCTATTTAGTGACACAGTTTATCTCTTTTCTGGTAACACACATCTTAACTTAAAAACTTGACCATGGTAATTTAAGTATAAAAAGAAAAAGAAAAAACAAAAGTCAAACCTGTGCTTACGGGAAAGAGCCCAAAGCTCGTATCCTCCCGTCTCCTAATCGGTTCCATTTTGCACTTAGTGATACCATACCTGTCCTTAAAACTATGGATTGAGATAGCATTATCTATCTCCCCGCTTAGCGAATTCCAATTATCAACTACTCTTACACTGAGAAAGTACTTCCTTACATCCTGAAAAGAAGTTTTCTTACGAAGCTTCAAACTATGACCTCTCGTTCTAGAGCCAGCCACATTAAAATATCGATCCGTATCCACTCTACCATAACCATGAAGGAATTTAAAGACTGTCACCATATTCCCCTCTCAATCTTCTAGCTTCGAGTGATGGTAAGTCTAATTTCCTCAGCCTCTCATCATAACTGAGACTGCGTATTTCTGGCATCAGTTTCGTGGCATGTCTTTGAACTTTTTCAAGTTAAGCTTAGTGCTTTTTCAAGGGCGGATTCCAAAAGGGGACTGCATATTCAAGTTTTTGGCCTCACATAGGTTACATAAATATTTCTGAACATTTCCTTGTCCAAGTGCCTGAAGGCTACCCTTATATTTGATAAGAAATCATATGCTGCCCTTACTATGCCAGTTATATGTATTTTTGGAGACAAATCCGCCATTATGTTTACTCCTAGATCTCTCTCACTTTCTGTCTCTTAAAGTTGTACCCCTGCTTTTGAGTATTCAAGCTTGGGCTTTCTTGCACTTGTACCCATTCTCATTACCTTTCTGTTTGAAGTATTTAATTTTATTAGCCACTTTTCTGACCGCTCATGGAGACAATTTAGATCTTCCTGAAGTTCTCTACTATTGTTTTCATCTCTAACTTTCTTCACAATCTTTGCATCATCTGCAAACATATTCATGAATGAATTTACAGACTCGGTAGGTCATTTACATATTCAAGGAACAAAAGTGGCCCTAAAACTGAACCATGTGGAACTCCACTACTAACTCTTCTCCATTCATACACTGTCTTACTCTAACCCTCTGTTCCCTTCCTCCTAAGTAAGTGTTTATCCATTCAAAGACATTTTCACCTATTCTAGCCATTCCTTGCAGCTTTCTATTAAATCTCCCGTGTGGAACAGTGTCAGATGCTTTCTGAAAGTCTAGGAATATGCAATGTGCCCAACTCTCTCTTTCCTGTAAGATTCGGCTTACCCCATCATAATATTCTAATAAGTTTGTTACTGTTGATCTACCTTTTCTGAAGCTATGTTGTGTCACTGACAAAAAGTTGAAGGATTCCAAGTGAAGAGAGATATGATTCCTTATGTATGTATGTATGTATGTGATTACCTAATTGTGATTACCTAATTGTGTTTACGGGAAAGAGCCCAAAGCTCGTATCTTCCCGTCTCCTCATCGGTTCCATTTTAGACTTAGTGATACTTATCATACCTGTCCTTAAAACTATGGATTGAGATAGCATTAACTACCTCCTCGCTTAGCCAATTCCAATTATCAACTACTCTTACACTGAAAAAGTATTTCCTTACATCCTGTAAAGAAGTTTTCTTACGAAGCTTCAAACTATGACCTCTAGTTCTAGAGCCAGCCATATCAAAATATCGATCCCTATCCACTCTATCATAACCATGAAGGAATTTAAAGACTGTCATCATATCCCCCCTCACTCTTCTAGCTTCGAGTGATGGTAAGTCTAATTCCCTCAGCCTCTCATCATAACTGAGATTGCGTATTTCTGGCACCAGTTTCGTGGCATGTCTTTGAACTTTTTCAAGCTTAGCTATGTGCTTTTTCAAGTGCGGATTCCAAAAGGGGGCTGCATATTCGAGTTTTGGCCTCACATAGGTTACATAAATATTTCTGAACATTTCCTTGTCCATGTGCCTGAAGGCTACCCTTACATTTGATAAAAATGCATATGCTGCCCTTACTATGCCATTTATATGTATTTCTGGAGACAAATCTGCCAGTATGTTTACTCGTGGATCTCTCTCATTTTCTGTCTCTTGAAGTTGTACTCCAGCCACCGAGTAGTCAAGCTTGGGCCTTCTTGCACTCGTACCCATTCTCATTACCTTACATTTTGAAGTATTGAATTTCATTAGCCACTTTTCTGACCACTCATGCAGATTATTTGGATCCTCCTGAAGTTCTCTACCATTGTTCTCGTTTTTTACTTTCTTCACAATCTTTGCATCATCTGCAAACATATTCATGAATGAATTTACAGACTCTGGTAGGTCATTTACATATACAAGGAACAAAAGTGGCCCTAAAACTGAACCCTGTGGAACTCCACTACTAACTCTTCTCCATTCAGACACTGAGTGTCTTACTCTAACCCTCTGTTCCCTTCCTTCTAAGTAAGTTTTTATCCATTCCAAAACATTTCCACCTATTCTAGCCATTGATTCCAGCTTCCTAATAAGTCTCCCATGTGGAACAGTGTCAAACGCTTTCTGGAAGTCTAGGAATATGCAATCTGCCCAGCCCTCTCTTTCCTGTAAGATTTGGCTTACCTCATCATAAAATTCTAATAAGTTTGTTACTGTTGATCTACCTTCTCTGAAGCCATGTTGCCTCACTGACAAAAAGTTGAAGGATTCCAAGTGAAGAGAGATATGTTTCCTTAGTAGTTTCTCCATAACTTTGCAGACTATGCTGGTCAAGGAAACTGGTCTATAGTTCAGAGCCGTATCCCTCCTTCCCTTTTTGAAGATAGGTATCACATTTGCTTGTTTCCAGCATCTTGGAATCTCCCCCGACTCCAGTGACTCCTTAAATATGATACTTAGTGCCACTGATATTGTGTTTGCGCATTTTTTAAGCACATGAGGGCATATGTCATCGGGACCTGTAGCTTTATGAACATCTAAATCCATCAGCGCTTTGCATACCTCTGTGGGTGTAAGGTTGATGTTCTCTAATACCGGCCCTTGAGCTTCTATCACTGCAATCTGAGGGGGTGGGGTATTTTATTGTATGTATGTATGTATGTATGCATGTATGTATGTATGTATGCATGTATGTATGTATGTATGTATGTATGTATGTATGCATGTGATTACCTAATTGTGATTACCTAATTGTGTTTACGGGAAAGAGCCCAAAGCTCGTATCTTCCCGTCTCCTCATCGGTTCCATTTTAGACTTAGTGATACTTAAGGTACCTGTCCTTATAACTATGGATTGAGATAGCATTAACTACCTCCTCGCTTAGCCAATTCCAATTATCAACTACTCTTACACTGAAAAAGTATTTCCTTACATCCTGCAAACAAGTTTTCTTACGAAGCTTCAAACTATGACCTCTAGTTCTAGAGCCAGCCATATCGAAATATCGATCCCTATCCACTCTATCATAACTATGATGGAATTTAAAGACTGTCACCATATCCCCCCTTACTCTTCTAGCTTCGAGTGATGGCAAGTCTAATTCCCTCAGCCTCTCATCATAACCGAGATTGCGTATTTCTGGCACCAGTTTCGTGGCATGTCTTTGAACTTTTTCAAGCTTAGCTATGTGCTTTTTCAAGTGCGGATTCCAAAAGGGGGCTGCATATTCGAGTTTTGGCCTCACATAGGTTACATAAATATTTCTGAACATTTCCTTGTCCATGTGCCTGAAGGCTACCCTTACATTTGATAAGAATGCATATGCTGCCCTTACTACGCCATTTATATGTATTTCTGGAGACAAATCTGCCAGTATGTTTACTCCTAGATCTCTCTCATTTTCTGTCTCTTGAAGTTGTACTCCAGCCACCGAGTAGTCAAGCTTGGGCCTTCTTGCACTTGTACCCATTCTCATTACCTTACATTTTGAGGTATTGAATTTCATTAGCCACTTTTCTGACCACTCATGCAGATTATTTAGATCCTCCTGAAGTTCTCTACCATTGTTTTCGTTTTTTACTTTCTTCACAATCTTTGCATCATCTGCAAACATATTCATGAATGAATTTACACACTCTGGTAGGTCATTTACATATACAAGGAACAAAAGTGGCCCTAAAACTGAACACTGTGGAACTCCACTACTAACTCTTCTCCATTCAGACACTGAGTGTCTTACTCTAACCCTCTGTTCCCTTCCTTCTAAGTAAGTTTTTATCCATTCCAAAACATTTCCACCTATTCTAGCCATTGAGTGCAGCTTCCTAATAAGTCTCCCATGTGGAACAGTGTCAAACGCTTTCTGGAAGTCTAGGAATATGCAATCTGCCCAGCCCTCTCTTTCCTGTAAGATTTGGCTTACCTCATCATAAAATTCTAATAAGTTTGTTACTGTTGATCTACCTTCTCTGAAGCCATGTTGCCTCACTGACAAAAAGTTGAAGGATTCCAAGTGAAGAGAGATATGTTTCCTTAGTAGTTTCTCCATAACTTTGCAAACTATGCTGGTCAAGGAAACTGGTCTATAGTTCAGAGCCGTATCCCTCCTTCCTTTTTTGAAGATAGGTATCACATTTGCTTGTTTCCAGCATTTTGGAATCTCCCCCGACTCCAGTGACTCCTTAAATATGATACTTAGTGCCACTGATATTGTGTTTGAGCATTTTTTAAGCACATGAGGGGATATGTCATCAGGACCTGTAGCTTTATGAACATTTAAATCCATCAGCGCTTTGCATACCTCTGTGGCTGTAAGGTTGATGTTCTCTAATACCGGCCCTTGAGCTTCTATCACTGCAATCTGAGGGGGTGGGGTATTTTCTATTGTAAATACTGACTGAAACTCCTTGTTCAATTCTTTGCAGATCTCTTCGTCTGTCTCAGTAATGCTTCCATCCGCTCTCTTTAGCCTTAAAACCTGTTCTTTTACCTTCAGTTTTCCTCTGATAAAGCTGTGGAAAAGCTTGGGATTTTCTTTAGCCTTCCTGGTGATGTCCCTCTCATAATCTCTCTCTGCCTCTCTCCTTTTACTTAGGTAGTCATTTCTTGCTCTTTTGTAGGTTTGCCAGGCATTTATGTTTTTTCTCCTCCTATGCCTTTTCCAGCATTTGTCTCTCCACTCCTTAGCTCTTTTACACCCATTATCGAACCATTTCTCTCTGGCATGAATTACACCTACTTTGGTGACAGGTATGCAGCAATCTACTATCTTCCCATATTTCTCACAAAAGATGTCATACATTTCTTGTACAGATTTGTTGTAAAATAAGGTTCTCCAGTCAATAACTGCAAAAGGCTCATTCATTTTGATGTAATCTCCTTTCGGATAGTTCCTCCTCATGTCCTCAGTGCCTCTACTCTCAGGAAGAATATCTTCAATGATATACTCCATCAACAACACACAGTGGTCACTCTTTCCAATTGGTGGTTCATACTCAATATTTTCAATATCCAACACATTATCTGTGAACACTAGATCAAGTAGTGATGGCTCATCCCCACCCCTGGCTCTTGTTGGTTCCATTACATGTTGGTGTAGGAAATTCCCTTGTACGCAATCTAGGAATCTTGCCCCGAATGAGTCCTCACCACTGTGTGGGTCAAGATTTATCCAATCTATCTCTTTATGATTAAAGTCTCCCATAATCAAAATCCTACATTTTTTCTCCCGTGCCATGTTAACAACTGAGTTTATGACTTCAATAGTACCTATATGACTTTCCTCATAAATTTCAAGCCTATTTTGGTTCCTTGGTGGGTTGTACACAACAGTTATTATAATGCTCTCTGACCCAGTATTTATGCAAGCAACAAGAAATTCCCTGAACTCACTTTCTATAGCCAAGTTTATTTCTTCAACTTGAATCCTCTCACTTATGAGCAGTGCTATCCCTCCACCAGTCCTCTCAGATCTTTCAACCCTTAGTATTCTGAAGCCCTTAGGAAAAACTGTGACACTGTTTATGTCCTCACTCAACTTAGTCTCTGTAATTGCTACTATATCTGCCTTACTGTTGTGAATCCTATCTTTTAATTCTACTGCCTTACCAGCTAATCCATCAGCATTTGTGTATAACAATCTTAATGAGGCCCCATCCCCTGATCTTCTGTTATTATGTTCTTTATCTCCCCTTTGTCTGGAAGTATTCTGTAACGAAAATTTTTCTTCTCTTCTTCATTTCTCTCATCATTTAACCTTCTTGCCTCTTGCAACAAGTTTTTGATCTTTCCCATCTCTTCCTGTGTTCTGTATCGTCTAATGAACACTTCTTTGCATTCTTGAAGGTCTTTTAGACTTTTTTTTTCTCAACAGTATTTCCCTACATGTTTCCCCTCTCTCAAAGGTTACTTTTGTTGGTCTCGGCTTTCCTTCCCTCGAATAATTACCTAGTTGGTGTATGTTTACAATATCCTCAGGACCACATACTACTCCAAGCTTTCTTATCAGGTCTACAACCTTAGCTTTATTTTCTTCAAGTCTCCCCCGCCATGTTGGCTCCTGGGATTCACTTATGCCTGAGATTACCACTGTCTTCTCCTTATCAAGTGCCTGTCTGATGAGTGGGTTTGCCCTTTCCATCACAACGTCTTTCATTTTTTCGATTACTGTCTCTTTATAGTCAACTGTTTGTATGTTTTCCAGTGCCACCACCTTTACAGCCTCTTTTACTGCCACATTCCCCTTTAGTGCATCAGCAAAGGACGTTTTCATGGCATCATTTTCCATATTCAGCTCCTGGAACTCTTTTCTGAACTGTTCAATGTTTTCCTTAATCTGGACATTCCAAGCAGCAATCTCGTCTCTCTCAGAAGAGAGCAGTGAACTAACATCTAATTCCTTTAGGTTGTCATTCAGCTGTTTGTTTTTATCTTCTTGTTTAGAAATTCTAGATTCTAGTTGACTCTTTTCCCCTTCCAGCTTCTTTATTCTTTTTTGTAGTTCCTTTCTCTCCTGCCCTTGTGCTTTATTTGCTTCCTCCAAAGATCTTATTTGTTCTCTGAGTGTTTCATTCTCTTTCATTTCTCCATCCATATTCCGAATTTTATCATCAAGGCTTACAACCATTTCCTCTAACTTCTTGATTCTCTGTTTAAGTCCCCTGATGACTACCCCCTCTCCCAACCCATGGGTGGGAGAGGTTTGGGACAGAGATGGCCTCATTTTTATGTTCTCCCTCTCACAGAATATAGAAAGAAGACGAGAAAGAGAGAAAAAAAAAAAAACTTTTAATTGAGCTTCACACAGAATTTTTATATCTCCATATAAGTGCTATTTAGTGACTCAGTTTGTCTCTTTTCTGGTAACACACATCTTAACTTAAAAACTTGACCATGGTAATTTAAGTATAAAAAGAAAAAGAAAAACAAAAGTCAAACCTGAAGGAAAATTCGAATTTGTGTTTGAGGTGGCACCCACCTGTTTCTGCTATATATTCTTCCTAACTGATAAACTGACTTGCTAACTAAGATATGTTATCACGGGATTAGACTTTACATTTAGCTCAATATATATACAAAATAAAAAAAAATTGTAAAGGAGAAAGCTAAAAGAAAAGCAAAAATATGAAGAAAATAAGACTGCTGTACTACTTGGCAACTTAACTCAGTACTGTTGACAGGTGGATATTTGGTAATTTTTTTTTCTTTTATTATTCAAATATTTCGTGTATCAAACTAACTAACTAGTTAATATAAATGGGAAGGATACTGATTTTAACAATATATAGAACTACAGGATCAGGTAAACGGCTTAAGAGCTTTCCCCAGTTTACACAAAAAATTAGGCAATGTGATGTGATGGCTCCACCTCTGGCAACTCTTCTAGATTTCCCTCAAGGCAGAACTGGACGGCAGCTTTTCTCTCTCCTCACGAAAAATGTTCTCAATTTTTTTTCCTTTAATATGAACAGTCTCGTCCTACAACAAAAATAAGTTTTGTACTCACAATACTCTGCAGGATTTCAGATTTAGGGAAATTATGGTAAAGTTTTCCACTAAGCACTTAGTCACTCGAAACAATTAAAAATTTAAGAGGAGCATTTCCGTGTGTCACTGAACGCGCGGTGAGAATGTATGTATGTATGTATGTATGTATGTATGTATGTATGTATGTATGTATGTATTTATGTATGTATGTATGTATGTATGTATGTATGTATGTATGTATGGAGGTATGGAGATATGTATTTACGTGACTTTGCAATTAAATAAGAATCGATATGGAGACGGGATCAGAAACAAGACAGTAAATATATATATATATATATATATATATATATATATATATATATATATATATATATATATATATATATATATATATATATATATATATATGCATACACACACACACACACACACACACTCACACACACCGCGCGTTCAGTGACACACGGAATTGCTCCTCTTAAGTTTTAACTGTTTCGAGTGACTAAAGTGCTTAGTGGAAAACTTTGCCATAATTTCAATAAATCTGAAATCCTGCAGAGTATTGTGAGTACAAAAACTAATATTTGTTGTAAGACGAGACTGTTCATATTAAAGGAAAAAAAATTGAGAACTTTTTCGTGAGGAAGAGAGAGAAGCTGCCGTCCAGTTTCTGCCTTGAGGGAAATCTAGAAGAGTTGCCAGACGTGGAGCCATCACACCACATTACCTAATTTTTTGTGTAAACTGGGGAAAGCTCTTAAGCCGTTTTACCTGATCCTGTGGTTCTATATATTGTTAAAATCAGTATCCTTCCCATTTATATTAACTAGTTAGTTAGCTTGATACACGAAAAAATTGAATAATAAAAGAAAAAAAATTACCAAATACCCACCTGTCAACAGTACTGAGTTAAGTTGCCAAGTAGTACAGCAGTCCTATTTTCTTCATTTTTTTTTTGCTTTTCTTTTAGCTTTCTCTTTTACTATTTTGTTATTTTTGTATATATATTGAGTTAAATGTAAAGTCTAAATCCCGTGATAACATATCTTGGTTAGCAAGTCAGTTTATCAGTTAGGAAGAATATATAGCAGAAACAGGTGGGTGCCACCTCGAACACAAATTCGAATTTTCCTTCAGGTTTGACTTTTGTTTTTGTTTTTCTTTTTATACTTAAATTACCATGGTCAAGTTTTTAAGTTAAGATGTGTGTTACCAGAAAGGAGACAAACTGAGTCACTAAATAGCACTTATATGGAGATATAAAAATTCTGTGTGAAGGTAAATTAGAAGTTTTTCTCTTTTCTTTTTCTTTTTTCCTCTTTCTCGTCTTCTTTCTATATTCTGTGAGAGGGAGAACATAAAAATGAAGCCATCTCTGTCCCAAACCTCTCCCACCCATGGGTCGGGAGAAGGGGTAGTCATCAGAGGACTTAAACAGAGAATCAAGAAGTTAGAGGAAATGGTTACAAGCCTTGATGAAAAAATTCGGAATATGGATGGAGAAATGAAAGAGAATGAAACACTCAGAGAACAAATAAGATCTTTGGAGGAAGCAAATAAAGCACAAGGGCAGGAGAGAAAGGAACTAGAAAAAAGAATAAAGAAGCTGGAAGGGGAAAAGAGTCAACTAGAATCTAGAATTTCTAAACAAGAAGATAAAAACAAACAGCTAAATGACAACCTAAAGGAATTAGATGTTAGTTCACTGCTCTCTTCTGAGAGAGACGAGATTGCTGCTTGGAGTGTTCAGATTAAGGAAAACATTGAACAGTTCAGAAAAGAGTTCCAGGAGCTGAATATGGAAAATGATGCCATGAAAACGTCCTTTGCTGATGCACTAAAGGGGAATGTGGCAGTAAAAGAGGCTGTAAAGGTGGTGGCACTGGAAAACATACAAACAGTTGACTATAAAGAGACAGTAATCGAAAAAATGAAAGACGTTGTGATGGAAAGGGCAAACCCACTCATCAGACAGGCACTTGATAAGGAGAAGACAGTGGTAATCTCAGGCATAAGTGAATCCCAGGAGCCAACATGGCAGGGGAGACTTGAAGAAAATAAAGCTAACGTTGTAGACCTGATAAGAAAGCTTGGAGTAGTATGTGGTCCTGAGGATATTGTAAACATACACCAACTAGGTAAATATTCGAGGGAAGGAAAGCCGAGACCAACAAAAGTAACCTTTGAGAGAGGGGAGACATGTAGGGAAATATTGTTGAGAAAAAAAAGTCTAAAAGACCTTCAAGAATGCAAAGAAGTGTTCATTAGACGATACAGAACACAGGAAGAGATGGGAAAGATCAAAAACTTGTTGCAAGAGGCAAGAAGGTTAAATGATGAAAGAAATGAAGAAGAGAAGAAAAATTTTCGTTACAGAATACTTCCAGACAAAGGGGAGATAAAGAAGATAATGACAGAAGATCAGGGGATGGGGCCTCATTAAGATTGTTATACACAAATGCTGATGGATTAGCTGGTAAGGCAGTAGAATTAAAAGATAGGATTCACAACAGTAAGGCAGATATAGTAGCAATTACAGAGACTAAGTTGAGTGAGGACATAAACAGTGTCACAGTTTTTCCTAAGGGCTTCAGAATACTAAGGGTCGAAAGGTCTGAGAGGACTGGTGGAGGGATAGCACTGCTCATAAGTGAGAGGATTCAAGTTGAAGAAATAAACTTGGCTATAGAAAGTGAGTTCAGGGAATTTCTTGTTGCTCGCATAAATGCTGGGTCAGAGAGCATTATAATAACTGTTGCATACAACCCACCAAGGAACCAAAATAGGCTTGAAATTTATGAGGAAAGTCATATAGGTACGATTGAAGTCATAAACTCAGTTGTTAACATGGCGCGGGAGAAAAAATGTAGGATTTTGATTATGGGAGACTTTAATCATAAAGAGATAGATTGGATAAATCTTGACCCACACAGTGGTGAGGACTCCTTCGGGGCAAGATTCCTAGATTGCGTACAAGGGAATTTCCTACACCAACATGTAATGGAACCAACAAGAGCCAGGGGTGGGGATGAGCCATCACTACTTGATCTGGTGTTCACAGATAATGTGTTGGATATTGAAAATATTGAGTATGAACCACCAATTGGAAAGAGTGACCACTGTGTGTTGTTGATGGAGTATATCATTGAAGACATTCTTCCTGAGAGTAGAGGCACTGAGGACATGAGGAGGAACTATCAGAAAGGAGATTACATCAAAATGAATGAGCTTTTTGCAGTTATTGACCTGGAGAACCTTATTTTACAACAAATCCGTACAAGAAATGTATGACATCTTTTGTGAGAAATATGGGAAGATAGTAGATTGCTGCATACCTGTCACCAAAGTAGGTGTAATTCATGCCAGAGAGAAATGGTTCGATAATGGGTGTAAAAGAGCTAAGGAGTGGAGAGACAAATGCTGGAAAAGGTATAGGAGGAGAAAAAACATAAATGCCTGGCAAACCTACAAAAGAGCAAGAAACGACTACCTAAGTAAAAGGAGAGAGGCAGAGAAAGATTATGAGAGGGACATCACCAGGAAGGCTAAAGAAAATCCCAAGCTTTTCCACAGCTTTATCAGAGGAAAACTGAAGGTAAAAGAACAGGTTTTAAGGCTAAAGAGAGCGGATGGAAGCATCACTGAGACGGACGAAGAGATCTGCAAAGAATTGAACAAGGAGTTTCAGTCAGTATTTACAGTAGAAAATACCCCACCCCCTCAGATTGCAGTGATAGAAGCTCAAGGGCCGGTATTAGAGAACATCAACCTTACAGCCACAGAGGTATGCAAAGCGCTGATGGATTTAGATGTTCATAAAGCTACAGGTCCTGATGACATATCCCCTCATGTGCTTAAAAAATGCGCAAACACAATATCAGTGGCACTAAGTATCATATTTAAGGAGTCATTGGAGTCGGGGGAGATTCCAAGATGCTGGAAACAAGCAAATGTGATACCTATCTTCAAAATGGGAAGGAGGGATACGGCTCTGAACTATAGACCAGTTTCCTTGACCAGCATAGTTTGCAAACTTATGGAGAAACTACTAAGGAAACATATCTCTCTTCACTTGGAATCCTTCAACTTTTTGTCAGTGAGGCAACATGGCTTCAGAGAAGGAAGATCAACAGTAACAAACTTATTAGAATTTTATGATGAGGTAAGCCAAATCTTACAGGAAAGAGAGGGCTGGGCAGATTGCATATTCCTAGACTTCCAGAAAGCGTTTGACACTGTTACACATGGGAGACTTATTAGGAAGCTGCAATCAATGGCTAGAATAGGTGGAAATGTCTTGGAATGGATAAAAACTTACTTAGAAGGAAGGGAACAGAGGGTTAGAGTAAGACACTCAGTGTCTGAATGGAGAAGAGTTAGTAGTGGAGTTCCACAGGGTTCAGTTTTAGGGCCACTTTTGTTCCTTGTATATGTAAATGACCTACCAGAGTGTGTAAATTCATTCATGAATATGTTTGCAGATGATGCAAAGATTGTGAAGAAAGTAAAAAACGAGAACAATGGTAGAGAACTTCAGGAGGATCTAAATAATCTGCATGAGTGGTCAGAAAAGTGGCTAATGAAATTCAATACCTCAAAATGTAAGGTAATGAGAATGGGTACAAGTGCAAGAAGGCCCAAGCTTGACTACTCGGTGGCTGGAGTACAACTTCAGGAGACAGAAAATGAGAGAGATCTAGGAGTAAACATATTGGCAGATTTGTCTCCAGAAATACATATAAATGGCGTAGTAAGGGCAGCATATGCATTCTTATCAAATGTAAGGGTAGCCTTCAGGCACATGGACAAGGAAATGTTCAGAAATATTTATGTAACCTATGTGAGGCCAAAACTCGAATATGCAGCCCCCTTTTGGAATCCGCACTTGAAAAAGCACATAGCTAAGCTTGAAAAAGTTCAAAGACATGCCACGAAACTGGTGCCAGAAATACGCAATCTCGGTTATGATGAGAGGCTGAGGGAATTAGACTTGCCATCACTCGAAGCTAGAAGAGTAAGGGGGGATATGGTGACAGTCTTTAAATTCCTTCATGGTTATGATAGAGTGGATAGGGATCGATATTTCGATATGGCTGGCTCTAGAACTAGAGGTCATAGTTTGAAGCTTCGGAAGAAAACTTGTTTGCAGGATGTAAGGAAATACTTTTTCAGTGTAAGAGTAGTTGATAATTGGAATTCGCTAAGCGAGGAGGTAGTTAATGCTACCTCAATCCATAGTTTTAAGGACAGGTATGATAAGTATCACTAAGTCTAAAAATGGAACCGATCAGGAGACGGGAAGATACGAGCTTTGGGCTCTTTCCCGTAAACACAATTAGGTAATCACAATTATGTAATCACACACTACCTCAATCCATAGTTTTAAGGACAGGTATGATAAGTATCACTAAGTCTAAAAATGGAACCGATCAGGAGACGGGAAGATACGAGCTTTGGGCTCTTTCCCGTAAACACAATTAGGTAATCACAATTAGGTAATCACACACACACAAGTATCACTAAGTATAAAATGGAACCGATCAGGAGACGGGAAGATACGAGCTTTGGCCTCTTTCCCGTAATCACAATTAGGTAATCACAATTAGGTAATCACACACACACACACACACACACACACACACAAGCTTTAGTTGCTTTGTTTGTTCTGACATATACACACGGCAGCAGATTGAAAATTTCAACATTAGAATATACAGAGTAAAAGCTAGTAATAGCAAAAACAAACTATACTTGCTTAAAAAAATGCTTCCTGTACACACAAATAATATAAATCTATGTATGGTCATAAATTATATACAACAAAGGCAAGAGATTAATGTTCATTTCCAAATAAAAAGCTGGAAAACAACAACAACAAGAAATGTCTGCGTTAGTTTGTGTGTATGTTCTGAAATAAATACGTTGCTCCAGACAAATTTCCAAAATTAGTATATACTCATGAAAAGCTGGAAAACAAGGGACCAGAAACAAAGCTTTTGGAAATCCAGCAATTGTGGCATCTGGAAAATCTCATTAAACTTTTGCCGACTTCAGCAATAACTTATAATGAGATCAGAAAATTATTAATTGTTTGTTGCCATTTGTTTCGTAATTTATCACTCGGGTGGTTGGCTAGTCGGTCGATCAGTGAGTTGGTCAGTTGCTCGGTTCAGTCGACGGTGTGTGATTACCTAATTGTGATTACCTAATTGTGTTTACGGGAAAGAGCCCAAAGCTCGTATCTTCCCGTCTCCTGATCTGTTCCATTTTAGACTTAGTGATACTTATCGTACCTGTCCTTAAAACTATGGATTGAGATAGCATTAACTACCTCCTCGCTTAGCCAATTCCAATTATCAGCTACTCTTACACTGAAAATGTATTTCCTTACATCCTGCAAAGAAGTTTTCTTACGAAGCTTCAAACTATGACCTCTAGTTCTAGAGCCAGCCATATCGAAATATCGATCCCTATCCACTCTATCATAACCATGAAGGAATTTAAAGACTGTCACCATATCCCCCCTTACTCTTCTAGCTTCGAGTGATGGTAAGTCTAATTCCCTCAGCCTCTCATCATAACTGAGATTGCGTATTTCTGGCACCAGTTTCGTGGCATGTCTTTGAACTTTTTCAAGCTTAGCTATGTGCTTTTTCAAGTGCGGATTCCAAAAGGGGGCTGCATATTCGAGTTTTGGCCTCACATAGGTTACATAAATATTTCTGAACATTTCCTTGTCCATGTGCCTGAAGGCTACCCTTACATTTGATAAGAATGCATATGCTGCCCTTACTATGCCATTTATATGTGTTTCTGGAGACAAATCTGCCAGTATGTTTACTCCTAGATCTCTCTCATTTTCTGTCTCTTGAAGTTGTACTCCAGCCACCGAGTAGTCAAGCTTGGGCCTTCTTGCACTTGTACCCATTCTCATTACCTTACATTTTGAAGCATTGAATTTCATTAGCCACTTTTCTGACCACTCATGCAGATTATTTAGATCCTCCTGAAGTTCTCTACCATTGTTCTCGTTTTTTACTTTCTTCACAATCTTTGCATCATCTGCAAACATATTCATGAATGAATTTACAGACTCTGGTAGGTCATTTACATATACAAGGAACAAAAGTGGCCCTAAAACTGAACCCTGTGGAACTCCACTACTAACTCTTCTCCATTCAGACACTGTCTTACTCTAACCCTCTGTTCCCTTCCTTCTAAGTAAGTTTTTATCCATTCCAAAACATTTCCACCTATTCTAGCCATTGAGTGCAGCTTCCTAATAAGTCTCCCATGTGGAACAGTGTCAAATGCTTTCTGGAAGTCTAGGAATATGCAATCTGCCCAGCCCTCTCTTTCCTGTAAGATTTGGCTTACCTCATCATAAAATTCTAATAAGTTTGTTACTGTTGATCTACCTTCTCTGAAGCCATGTTGCCTCACTGACAAAAAGTTGAAGGATTCTAAGTGAAGAGAGATATGTTTCCTTAGTAGTTTCTCCATAAGTTTGCAAACTATGCTGGTCAAGGAAACTGGTCTATAGTTCAGAGCCGTATCCCTCCTTCCCTTTTTGAAGATAGGTATCACATTTGCTTGTTTCCAGCATCTTGGAATCTCCCCTGACTCCAGTGACTCCTTAAATATGATACTTAGTGCCACTGATATTGTGTTTGCGCATTTTTTAAGCACATGAGGGGATATGTCATCAGGACCTGTAGCTTTATGAACATCTAAATCCATCAGCGCTTTGCATACCTCTGTGGCTGTAAGGTTGATGTTCTCTAATACCGGCCCTTGAGCTTCTATCACTGCAATCTGAGGGGGTGGGGTATTTTCTACTGTAAATACTGACTGAAACTCCTTGTTCAATTCTTTGCAGATCTCTTCATCCGTCTCAGTGATGCTTCCATCCGCTCTCTTTAGCCTTAAAACCTGTTCTTTTACCTTCAGTTTTCCTCTGATAAAGCTGTGGAAAAGCTTGGGATTTTCTTTAGCCTTCCTGGTGATGTCCCTCTCATAATCTCTCTCTGCCTCTCTCCTTTTACTTAGGTAGTCATTTCTTGCTCTTTTGTAGGTTTGCCAGGCATTTATGTTTATTCTCCTCCTATTCCTTTTCCAGCATTTGTCTCTCCACTCCTTAGCTCTTTTACACCCATTATCGAACCATTTCTCTCTGGCATGAATTACACCTACTTTGGTGACAGGTATGCAGCAATCTACTATCTTCCCATATTTCTCACAAAAGATGTCATACATTTCTTCTACAGATTTGTTGTAAAATAAGGTTCTCCAGTCAATAACTGCAAAAAGCTCATTCATTTTGATGTAATCTCCTTTCGGATAGTTCCTCCTCATGTCCTCAGTGCCTCTACTCTGAGGAAGAATATCTTCAATGATATACTCCATCAACAACACACAGTGGTCACTCTTTCCAATTGGTGGTTCATACTCAATATTTTCAATATCCAACACATTATCTGTGAACACTAGATCAAGTAGTGATGACTCAATCCCACCCCTGGCCCTTGTTGGTTCCATTACATGTTGGTGTAGGAAATTCCCTTGTACGCAATCTAGGAATCTTGCCCCGAATGAGTCCTCACCACTGTGTGGGTCAAGATTTATCCAATCTATCTCTTTATGATTAAAGTCTCCCATAATCAAAATCCTACATTTTTTTCTCCCGTGCCATGTTAACAACTGAGTTTATGACTTCAATAGTACCTATATGACTTTCCTCATAAATTTCAAGCCTATTTTGGTTCCTTGGTGGGTTGTATACAACAGTTATTATAATGCTCTCTGACCCAGTATTTATGCGAGCAACAAGAAATTCCCTGAACTCACTTTCTATAGTCAAGTTTATTTCTTCAACTTGAATCCTCTCACTTATGAGCAGTGCTATCCCTCCACCAGTCCTCTCAGATCTTTCAACCCTTAGTATTCTGAAGCCCTTAGGAAAAACTGTGACACTGTTTATGTCCTCACTCAACTTAGTCTCTGTAATTGCCACTATATTTGCCTTACTGTTGTGAATCCTATCTTTTAATTCTACTGCCTTACCAGCTAATCCATCAGCATTTGTGTATAACAGTCTTAATGAGGCCCCATCCCCTGATCTTCTGTCATTATCTTCTTTATCTCCCCTTTGTCTGGAAGTACTCTGTAACGAAAATTTTTCTTCTCTTCTTCATTTCTTTCATCATTTAGCCTTCTTGCCTCTTGCAACAAGTTTTTGATCTTTCCCATCTCTTCCTGTGTTCTGTATCGTCTAATGAACACTTTTTTGCATTCTTGAAGGTCTTTTAGACTTTTTTTTCTCAACAATATTTCCCTACATGTTTCCCCTCTCTCAAAGGTTACTTTTGTTGGTCTCGGCTTTCCTTCCCTCGAATATTTACCTAGTTGGTGTATGTTTACAATATCCTCAGGACCACATACTACTCCAAGCTTTCTTATCAGGTCTACAACCCTAGCTTTATTTTCTTCAAGTCTCCCCTGCCATGTTGGCTCCTGGGATTCACTTATGCCTGAGATTACCACTGTCTTCTCCTTATCAAGTGCCTGTCTGATGAGTGGGTTTGCCCTTTCCATCACAACATCTTTCATTTTTTCGATTACTGTCTCTTTATAGTCAACTGTTTGTATGTTTTCCAGTGCCACCACCTTTACAGCCTCTTTTACTGCCACATTCCCCTTTAGTGCATCAGCAAAGGAAGTTTTCATGGCATCATTTTCCATATTCAGCTCCTGGAACTCTTTTCTGAACTGTTCAATGTTTTCCTTAATCTGGACATTCCAAGCAGCAATCTCGTCTCTCTCAGAAGAGAGCAGTGAACTAACATCTAATTCCTTTAGGTTGTCATTCAGCTGTTTGTTTTTATCTTCTTGTTTAGAAATTCTAGATTCTAGTTGACTCTTTTCCCCTTCCAGCTTCTTTATTTTTTTTTCTAGTTCCTTTCTCTCCTGCCCTTGTGCTTTATTTGCTTCCTCCAAAGATCTTATTTGTTCTCTGAGTGTTTCATTCTCTTTCATTTCTCCATCCATATTCCGAATTTTATCATCAAGGCTTATAACCATTTCCTCTAACTTCTTGATTCTCTGTTTAAGTCCCCTGATGGTTACCCCTTTTACCGACCCCTGGGTGGGAGAGGTTTGGGACAGAGATGGCCTTATTTTTATGTTCTCCCTCTCACAGAATATAGAAAGAAGACGAGAAAGAGGAAAAAAAAAAGAGAAAAACTTTTAATTGAGCTTCACACAGAATTTTTATATCTCCATATAAGTGCTATTTAGTGACTCAGTTTATCTCTTTTCTGGTAACACACATCTTAAAAACTTGACCATGGTAATTTAAGTATAAAAAGAAAAAGAAAAACAAAAGTCAAACCTGAAGGAAAATTCGAATTTGTGTTTGAGGTGGCACCCACCTGTTTCTGCTATATTATTCTTCCTAACTGATAAACTGACTTGCTAACCAAGATATGTTATCACGGGATTAGACTTTACATTTAACTCAATATATATACAAAATAAAAAAAATAGTAAAAGAGAAAGCTAAAAGAAAAGCAAAAAAATGAAAAAATAAGACAGCTGTACTACTTGGCAACTTAACTCAGTACTGTTGACAGGTGGATATTTGGTATTTTTTTTTTTTTTTTATTATTCAATTATTTCGTGTATCAAACTAACTAACTAGTTAATATAAATGGGAAGGATACTGATTTTAACAATATATAGAACCACAGGATCAGGTAAACGGCTTAAGAGCTTTCCCCAGTTTACACAAAAAAATAGGTAATGTGATGTGATGGCTCCACCTCTGGCAACTCTTCTAGATTTCCCTCAAGGCAGAACTGGACGGCAGCTTCTCTCTCTCCTCACGAAAATGTTCTCAATTTTTTTTTCCTTTAATATGAACAGTCTCGTCTTACAACAAATATAAGTTTTGTACTCACAATACTCTGCAGGATTTCAGATTTATGGAAATTATGGTAAAGTTTTCCACTAAGCACTTAGACACTCAAAACAGAAGTAGTAATTTAAGAGGAGCAGTTTCGTGTGTCACTGAATGTGTGTGTGTGTGTGTGTGTGTGTGTGTGTGTGTGTGTGTGTGTGTGTGTGTGTGTGTGTGGTTAGGTTGTTTACTCATTTAATTAGTTTCTTAGTCAGTTGGCCGATCCGTTAGTGGAACAGTCAATTTGTCAGTTGGGTTGGTTTGCCATTTTGTTTAAGAGTCATTCAGTCAGTATCAAATGACTGGACATCCGGTAGGTAGCTCAGTAAGTCATATATAGTCATATATAAGTCGCTATGTCACTAATTAGCTGACTGAATGGCTGATCAGTTGGTTAATCATTCGATCAGTCAGTTGTTCAGTCAGTCATTATGTCATTCATTAATCAAGCAATAGCAATAAATTGTACGGAATTGGTGGGCAGTATTTTATACTCTAAATATGAATTTTTTTTTTAATTGTATGAATATGATAACTCTATAAATTGTTTTTTATAAATGTCAGGGATGGAGGGACTGCCGCATCCCCCCTATACCTTAGAGGGTCCCCCAAAGGAAAATATTATTCTACGTGTTTCTCTCACTGGAGGCATTCTCTCTCTCTCTCTCTCTCTCTCTCTCTCTCTCTCTCTCTCTCTCTCTCTCTCTCTCTCTCTCTCTCTCTCTCTCTCTCTTCCAGCAAATCTAATTAGGCTTACACTCAGAGTGACTCTGGGGTAATGAAAGCAAGGCAGTAATGAATGCGTCTAATTATTATTGCTCCCAGTAATCCAATTCAGTCGTTACCCAACGATGCAATCCTAGACATCTGAATACACACACAACAATTAGGCTTCGGAAACAAAGAACGCGATTTGCTTTGGCACGTGGAGGGTAGCGGGTTGGCTACGGGTTTTGTGGAGTGTTGGGGGGCGAGAGTTACCGCATGTCATCTCATGGAATGGCCATAGAGAATGCGGCTGCATTTACTATGGCCACTCGCATTGGGAAAAATGAATTAGTTCTCTCCGTAAAGTCACAAGGCAACCCCGTTACCATTTACCCTCCATGCATATTTCGTTCTGTGTGACCGTACCCTAAAATCGATACTTCATACCACTTACTAAGAGGGTATTGAGTAGCAACTTGTCTAGCTGGCTGGAGGCAAGAAATAAAACTCGTGTCTAGTATGGGCACTCATGCGAGTGGCCATATCCAGTGCAGACAAAAACATTAGCTAATCTCTGTTTGCTCTTGCAGCCGAACAGCTAGACAACCAGCTATGCTCTTCTCTCCGAGCAAAATCTCGTTCTGTAAGGCCGTAAGCTTAAGTTCATTTGCAGTCATGACTGAAAATAAGACAGAAGAGAGAAAAATGCATGTTTAATTTGGATACAGCTCATTCTAGTATTTTCACTTCTGTTTTTAAGGGTCTGTGTATATTTGCAAGCTGTGTATTTTTTTTTTATTTTTGCTTAAAAAAATGCTTCCTGTACACACAAATAATATAAATCTATGTATGGTCATAAATTATATACGACAAAGACAAAAGATTAATGTACCTTAGGTTTTGAAATCTGTTCATCCCGTGATTGCGTCCGTGTATGTATGTGTATGCGAGCTTGTATAATGCCTGCTATGAAAAGTGTTCCTATCCGTACGCAAAGCAGTATGACTGTGTACAGTCATTAACGGCGTACGACACAGGCAACTGAATTATGCGTTTGCTTTTGAAATTTACCCATTGCGTCTCTGTTATATTCTCAGTTTGTATATGCAGCAAATGGGAAATTATGCGAGGTAAACTGAAATTACCGGAATTTACACAAAGTACAAATGTGTGCATGTTTGTGAATGTAACTACATACAAGTACCTAATATTTACACAAAATAGTGATGTGAACTGGCATGTAGCAGTAAGTGTTTGCAAATACTTGACACTCAACCTGTTCGTTTGTTAAATTTGTTGTCAACTTTATGATAATGTAAGTAAGGACCTCTGCAAGAGGCAGTAATATCACGAACTTCACTTGCAATTGCCATGGTAAATAATGTAGAATAAGAGATAACATATTTCCTGACGTTTGTAAAGAAGAAGAAGAAGAGGAAGCAGTAAGTTGCACTGATTCAGCGAGAGTGAATCAGTGTCGAATAGAACCCAGGTAGGCCCAGGCCTTATCAGAGCGGATATCGGGATTCAATATTGATCAGGAATAAAAAAAAAAGACTAAAGAAAAACAACACAGAACCAAGGTAAGAATAACTGGAAAATGCCCTTAAACAACACCACCAACATGGGTAAAGGCAGCTGCATAAATGTCTGCAAATATTTTGAAAAATGAAAAAAAAGACATTGGAAGCAAATAGTATAAGAAAACAAGAACAAATGACTGGCTTACAACATTTGAAAAAAAAAACAACAACTAGTTTATGACATACTGATGTGAAAAAAAAGCAACAACACCGAAACAATGATACAGAAACACATTCTTTATCAGCAGTGCTTCGACTGGTATAAACATCAACAATTGTTAACGAGAACAAGACCAAAGAAATAGCAATATGACTGGAAAAAAACATGAAACAGAATAAATAATATGGGAGAGGAGAGGGATAGAGAAAAGGAGATGGAGAAGGAAGAGGATGGATAGCAAGAAGGGACTAGGGAGGGTGAAACAAAGCTAGGAAAAAGGAAGCGAGAAAGAAAAGAATATAGAGATTACGATAATGAATATTAAGAAGTAGAAGGGGAAAGGGAAACTAGAAGTAAAAAAATGAAATGACAAAAGAGGGAGTGAAGAAAAGGTGTGAGGACTGTAAATGAAACGGCATACTGTGACAACAGAAACAACAACACCAAGAAATGAATAGATCCCAAAACCTGACGTACACTAATCTTTCGTCCGTGTTGTATATAATCTATGACCATGCGTAGATATATAGTATTTGTGTGTACAAGAGGCAATATTTTAAGCAAAAATAGAAAAAAATATGCACAGCTTGCAAATATACAAACGCGTTATAATAACATGGATGCAATATTAGGACTCTTGAACTCCAATAACAACTGATGCAAACATCAACATCAATAATGCTTACTATAGAAAAAACAAATAAAGTTAGACATAACTTTTTATTTGAAAAAAAAAAAAACAGTCTATGAAGAGGCAATGAGCAAGGCAATCAAACAACACAAGGCAACATCAGGAGGGCCTTTTAACTCCAACACCAACCAATATAAGCATCAGTATCAACAACAGTTAATAACAAGCCCAGATAAACAGGAACAAGACTTTGTTAAGACACCATGAAATCCCAATTCCCTAAACAATTAAACAGACAGCAATGCTGAGAAATAATAATGTTAGCAGTCTTTAGGGTATGGACACACTAAAAACGATTGCTTGGGTAATAACGAGTGGCAGCTTGCCTAGCGGGTCAGAGGCATGAACTGCAACTCATGTCATTAATGCGAGTAGCCATACTGCATGCAACAGCATCCAGTTGCGACTTTTGCATTAGATAACATGAGCTAGGCTACCCCATCATATTCCCAGCAAGTCGTGCTCAGTGTTTCTACCTTAAAACAAGTTGGTTTACTGAATACTATTTTCTAGGAGGGTAGAGGTTAGTAGGTGGCCTATTGGGTCGCTTGTATGAACTCTCATGTTAGCCATATTTGAATCAGCTGCATCCAATATGGCAACTCTCATTAGCTAACCCAAGTCCTACCCACCAAGCACAGCGCGTGCAGTGTGGCCATACCTTATGCAATCCTAACCACTGCCAACATCAACATCAACCACTGTCAACAATAACAAGGCCAAAGCAAACAACAACAAGACTTTGTATTGCAAATTCCAAGAGCTAAAACTTGTACCGAGTCTGTCAGTGTCATAGTGCATGAACCTCGGTGTCAACTTTCCAACTTTCCTGAAATAACAACAACTCGAGAGGCGAAGGCAGAGGAAAACATTAAGAAGGAGGAGGATGAGATAATGCAGTAGCAAAGGAATAGGTGAGAGAAGATGAAGCCGAGGAGGAGGAAAAGGAAACAGAGGAAGAAAAGAAGGAGAAGTAAAGAAGATTGGGGGAAATAGCAAGGTAGTGGAAAGGAAAAGGAAGAAGAATAAAGAGGGAGAAGGAATAGAAAAGGTCGGGAATGGAGAGGAATAATTATAAGAAAACGAGGAAAAGGAAAGGAAGATAAGAGTAGTAAGAAGAAAAGAGGGTGCACAGACTAGAGGGGATGGAAAAAAGAGGAAAGTAATAGAGGAGAGGAAAAAAGAGAGAGGAAGAGGAAAGAAGAGAGGAAGAGGAAAGGAGGAAGAAGATAAGAGGGATGAACAGGAGAAGGATGAGTAAAATAAGACATTTAAACAGACAGAAAGAAAGACAGAGACATATATTATTAGAAGAGAAGAGGCAGTTCTAAAATGAAAAAATACCTCCTCTAGTTTTCTGGTAAAAGAAAAAAAAAATGATTATTGTTTTCTAAGAATTTCGCATTGAGAGGAAATAAGATTTTTCAAAACTTCACTCAACGCTGCATTAATATTGTTGCTGCCTCCGAATCGATCACGTTACAACTAGATTTATTCTTAACTTCCTTTTTCTATTTATTCTGTTTATTTTCTATTTCACTCCATAACTTTTCTCTCTTGTTCTTTATTTTTTTTTATTGTCAATTTTCTCTTTTCTTTTTTTTCTATTTTCCTTTAATAGTTCAGTCTCTTTATGAGTCCTATCACTTCCTTTTCTAATTTTCTTCCCATAGTTCATTCTCTTCAACTCTTAATTTCTTTTTATTTTCTTCCCATCATTTATTTATTTTTTTAACTTTTGTGGTAGGCAAGAATATCACCTCCGTGTTCTCCTGTGTGTTCTAAAAGTCGACTAAATGAATTGAGGGAGGGGACTGGGATTGTGAACTCTTCTCTTTGCCTGTTTCTTTTCTTCTTTTTTACTTTGGTGATAGAAAAGAATACCACCTCCGTGTTCTCCTGTGTGTTCTAAAGTCGACTAAATGAGGCAGAGGGAGGGGATTGGGATTGTAATCTCTCTCCTTTGCCTGTTTCTTTTATTCGTTTTACTTTGGTGATATAAGAATACCACCTCCGTGTTCTCCCGTGTGTTCTGAAAGTCGACTAAATGAGGCGGAGGAAGGGGACTGGGAATCATTCCTCTCCTATCTTCTTCCCACGAAGAGTAGAGGCATACAAAGGGATTCTGGAAAGAAAATCTCAACTAGAATACAGAAAATATAAAGAGAAGGAAGTCCATGACACCAAATATGGTAAATATAAAGAGGAATAATAAAGTAAGAATAGAAGGGAAAATAGGAAAGAAATATAGTATCACATGGCAGGTAATAATAAAAGTTAAGAAGAAATAGAAAGAAAAATAGAGGAATAGAAATAAATTGGTGGCAGAGAGATAAAAAAAAAAAAACTCGGGAGGAAAAAATTGGGAGACCAAAAAAGTTTAGTTACAATTCGAAGGAAAAAACAAAAAATCTCATATGAAAGAAAAGAGAAAAAGAAGAATAAATTTTAGTAAGAATTAGATACATGTGAAAAAAAACTTGAGTTTACAAAAAAAAAAATAAGAAAAAGAAAAAAGAATATGTTACAAATGAAGAACTAGAAAGTAAAAAAAAAAGCATGTAAAAAAAAAAGAGGCCGATTCCAATCTTTTTGATCGCTCCAAATGTCACGTGATTGTCTTCAGTGATTTCGTAAGAGCTGGAGGAGGATTATCAAATAAAAAAAAATATAAATAAAATAGAAGTGAAAGTCGCCCTTTTCAGTAGTCAAAGATATAGAAGATTTATCCGATGGCTTTTGAATTAAAGTAGAGCAAAAGACACACATGTTCACTTGATATTTTAAATAAAATACTTGACCTCCTTTTGAGAGGATAGATAGATGGATAGATAGATAGATAGATAGATAGGTTGGATGGATGGATTGCTGGAAAGGTTGGATGGATGGATGGATGGATGGATGGATAGAGAGAGAGAGAGAGAGAGAGAGGGAGAGAGAGAGAGAGAGAGAGAGAGAGAGAGAGAGAGAGAGAGAGAGAGAGAGAGAGAGAGAGAGAGTCAAAGTCAAAGTCAAAGTCAAAAACTTTATTCCATCAAAAATGGCTATTACATGATAATTAATCTAATTACAAATCACAATGTAAAATGTCAAAATAAAACAAATGAAATTTGCAAAGCACAAAATCAAAAAATTTACACATTAAAATATGCATACGTACACTTCGTCTACCCAATGGGAGGATAATAATGAGACTAAAATCACTTATTAAGTAGGTGATTTAAAAGATGAGATTTAAGTGAGGGTAATGTTTGGCAGCTTCTTAAGTTTGCGGGTAAAGAGTTCCAAAGTCTCGGGCCCATTACATTTAAGGCTCTTGCCCCAATATCAGTGGAAGTTCTGGGCACGTAAAAAGAATTCTGATATCTGGTGTTGACGTTATTGATACGCACTTGATTAACTGTTGGCAATGAGAAGAGCCATTCCGGTAATATTCCATGATTTATTTTAAAAACTAAAAGACAGATATTATATATGAACTTCATGTCCATCCTTAGCCAACCCAATCTCTCAAAGAGGGGAGTCACGTGATCATATTTATGCACCCCCCCTATGGCAACTCTTGCAGCAAAATTCTGGAGCCTTTTCACTCGTAACATCTGGGTCTTAGTCGTGGAACCCCAAACACTTAGACAGTAGTTGAGAATACTTAAAATCAATGTTTGTACTACAATTACCCTACAATCAGGCTCGAATCTTTCATAGACTCTGTTCAAGTAAATAAGGGTCCCGTTCACTTTTTTATGTAGTTCATCGATATGAAAATTAAATGTCATGGTACTGTCCATAATAACTCCTAGATTTTTAACCTTATTAGATGGGAAGAGTGAAACATTGTTGAAATTTATACTGATGTTCTCAGGAATGTGGGACAGGTATTGATTTGATCCAAAAATAACGAATTTAGTTTTATTTTCGTTCAGTAAAAGACCATTACTGTTAAAATAACTTTTGGCACAGTTTAATATATCCTCAGCCCTTTTTAAGATTTCAGGAATTCTATCAATGTCACCAGTAAGCATAATCTGGGTGTCATCAGCATACATAACAAGTAGGCAATCTCTTATAAATTGAGGTAAATCATTAACATATATTAAGAAAAGCAGAGGACCCAAAATTGAACCCTGAGGAACGCCAAAACTGATATCTAAAGAAGAAGAGAGAGTCGAGCCCATTCGAACTGATTGAATTCGATCTTTCAGATAATTTTCGAACCAAAATGAGTCAACATGAACTTTGGAAAGTTTTCTCATTAGAATTTGATGGTGTACACTGTCAAATGCTTTAGACAAATCTAACAATAATAAAAGTGATATTTTCTTATTTTCAATAT
>JAXCGZ010006641.1:0-2500 GCA_037179515.1 Halocaridina rubra
ATAATAATATATATATATATATATATATATATATATATATATATATATATATATATATATATATATATATATATATATATATATATATATATATATATATATATATATATATATATATATATATATATATATATATATATATATATATATATATATATATATATATATACATATATATATATATATATATATATATATATATATATATATATATATATATATATATATATATATATATATATATATATATATATATATATATATATATATATAAAGAGAGGGAGAGAGAGAGAGAATACACTGTAATTAGGAAAGATAAATCCCTATGCCAAAATATTACAAATTTTGAGCTCCACAATTTTTGCTCTCTCAACAAGGCACTGTTGTTCGCTTCTCTCTCTCTCTCTCTCTCTCTCTCTCTCTCTCTCTCTCTCTCTCTCTCTCTCTCTCTCTCTCTCTCTATCTATCTATCTATCTATCTATCTATCTATCTATCTATCTATCTATCTATCTGTCTATCTATCTATCTATTTATCTATATATATATATATATATATATATATATATATATATATATATATATATATATATATATATATATATATATATATATATATATATATACATAATGCACACACACTGAACTGGGTTATTGCGGAAAGTTTTGTCTGAAGGAAGAGTAATGCTTGATACTAAAATTTTCGGGAAAAAAAAATTATTGTTATATTGTTAGAATGTGTACGGTTTGTGTTACTTGAAATATTAAAAACAAAAAATATTATATATAAGGCCGCTTTCACACTAAAGTGGCACGTCTCACATGGCATGGCACGTGGCACGCCAGTTGAAAAAGTTTTCAGAAATATATGAAAGGTTTCATATACTTCCGGATGTTCGTTTTCATCTGGCGGGCCACGTGGCATGCCACGTGCGACGTGCCACTTTGGTGTGAAAGCGACCTTAGGAATGTATATATTGAGTGTGAAAGATATTGGATTTGAGATTTTCCATATCATATTTAAAATACCACAGAGTGCTTTGTTGTATAGTGTATATTTTTGAAACAGATACTCTATAAATACATGGAAAGTAAAGACATTTTCTTCCGTTGTGAAGAAATAGATACAACTTCATACTCTGTCGAAGATAAAATGGTGATTATTTGCTTCCGTTTCCCAACGTATTCGTATTTTGCTCCTGTGCATCTCCTGTAGTCAAGCCACTGGGCAGAGGCTGTTATTACCCGTGGCTTGTGATAGTCTAATGCTGCTCATGATCCAAAAGTAGCATTACTCAGGTCTTCCTATCATCCATATCTTCAAATGTATCGCTATTGGTATCGATACTTTGCTTGAGTTGCTACTTCCACAAATTAAATATATTTTATACGATAACGATGGAGTCTTGAACGTGTTTCGGTCAAGTTAATGAATCGATTTCAATTTTCTTAATTTCTTATTTACATGTCGATATCGTTATATCCTAAGGCTTGTACTTCTTAAATTAAGAATTAATATCTGCTTGAAATTCTTTTCTGTAATTAAAGATAATTACTGGGACAAATGGGTAAAAATCATGTTTTTTTCCTTTAGCGATGCGGGCAACTCCTCCACCGGGACTACACTCAGTGCGCCTGCGCAAGGGAGCAAAGAGACAGAAATTAATCAAATTTATGATCATTCATCACAGTGGCGATAGACTCTCAGATAAGCTGACATGTGGTTGTCTTTCTTGTGTTTATGGCATAACTATACAAGTTACAATTGCTTTTTATGCAGGTTGTGATATTATAAATGGGTTATGTATTGCTTAAGCTTGTTGATTATCGTTTTCGGTAATTATAAATACTGAAATACAATATTTTAGATATTGTGGCCATTTTTAAGTAATGATTTTGTCTCTCTTCACGTAACTTGTAGTTGTGTGTGAAGGGGCAATATTCTCGCTTGCTCTGTGACAGGAATTGGGGGGACGCGGTAGCTCACTGGTTGAGTGCATGCGTAGGAAAGTGACTGCCGCGGGTTTAATATCTCCACAGGCGTTAGGAAGGGCGTCCTGCCTTAATTCCCAGGTTCACCCTGTCTTGTGTCCTCCACCATTCGAATGACAAAGAGGTTCTGAGTGCAGGAAGATATGAACTCAAATCTGTTTTTGTAGTTTTATTTTTACTAAGGAAGGAATTAACATGATATTATTTCAGATGTGCTATATTTTCTCATGGATCATAGTATAAGAATTACTTTCTAATCGTTTAACTGTAGAGTATGAAATATTAATGATTGCATAATGATTCTATTAATGATTCTCTCTTTCGAAGCAATATAGGTTAGTTTAGGTAAGGTAACAGCAAATTTTTTTGGAATCACGTTTTATGAAATTATCTCTCTCTCTCTCTCTCTCTCTCTCTCTCTCTCTCTCTCTCTCTCTCTCTCTCTCTCTCTCTCTCTCTCTCTCTCTCTCTCTCTCTCTCTCTCATTAATCTTTTCCATCTTTGGTCTTC
>JAXCGZ010006641.1:7500-12500 GCA_037179515.1 Halocaridina rubra
ACACACACACACATCATAAAGCTACAGGTCCTGATGACATATCCCCTCATGTGCTTAAAAAATGCGCAAACACAATATCAGTGGCACTAAGTATCATATTTAAGGAGTCACTGGAGTCGGGGGAGATTCCAAGATGCTGGAAACAAGCAAATGTGATACCTATCTTCAAAAAGGGAAGGAGGGATACGGCTCTGAACTATAGACCAGTTTCCTTGACCAGCATAGTTTGCAAAGTTATGGAGAAACTACTAAGGAAACATATCTCTCTTCACTTGGAATCCTTCAACTTTTTGTCAGTGAGGCAACATGGCTTCAGAGAAGGTAGATCAACAGTAACAAACTTATTAGAATTTTATGATGAGGTAAGCCAAATCTTACAGGAAAGAGAGGGCTGGGCAGATTGCATATTCCTAGACTTCCAGAAAGCGTTTGACACTGTTCCACATGGGAGACTTATTAGGAAGCTGCACTCAATGGCTAGAATAGGTGGAAATGTTTTGGAATGGATAAAAACTTACTTAGAAGGAAGGGAACAGAGGGTTAGAGTAAGATACTCAGAGTCTGAATGGAGAAGAGTTAGTAGTGGAGTTCCACAGGGTTCAGTTTTAGGGCCACTTTTGTTCCTTGTATATGTAAATGACCTACCAGAGTCTGTAAATTCATTCATGAATATGTCTGCAGATGATGCAAAGATTGTGAAGAAAGTAAAAAACGAGAACAATGGTAGAGAACTTCAGGAGGATCTAAATAATCTGCATGAGTGGTCAGAAAAGTGGCTAATGAAATTCAATACTTCAAACTGTAAGGTAATGAGAATGGGTACAAGTGCAAGAAAGCCCAAGCTTGACTACTCGGTGGCTGGAGTACAACTTCAAGAGACAGAAAATGAGAGAGACCTAGGAGTAAACATACTGGCAGATTTGTCTCCAGAAATACATATAAATGGCATAGTAAGGGCAACATATGCATTCTTATCAAATGTAAGGGTAGCCTTCAGGCACATGGACAAGGAAATGTTCAGAAATATTTATGTAACCTATGTGAGGCCAAAACTCGAATATGCAGCCCCCTTTTGGAATCCGCACTTGAAAAAGCACATAGCTAAGCTTGAAAAAGTTCAAAGACATGCCACGAAACTGGTGCCAGAAATACGCAATCTCAGTTATGATGAGAGGCTGAGGGAATTAGACTTACCATCACTCGAAGCTAGAAGAGTAAGGGGGGATATGGTGACAGTCTTTAAATTCCTTCATGGTTATGATAGAGTGGATAGGGATCGATATTTCGATATGGCTGGCTCTAGAACTAGAGGTCATAGTTTGAAGCTTCGTAAGAAAACTTCTTTGCAGGATGTGAGGAAATACTTTTTCAGTGTAAGAGTAGTTGATAATTGGAATTGGCTAAGCGAGGAGGTAGTTAATGCTATCTCAATCCATAGTTTTAAGGACAGGTACGATAAGTATCACTAAGTCTAAAATGGAACCGATCAGGAGACGGGAAGATACGAGCTTTGGGCTCTTTCCCGTAAACGCAATTAGGTAAACACAATTAGGTAATCACACATACACACACACATACACGCACACACACACACACATGGAAGATAGTAGATTGCTGCATACCTGTCACCAAAGTAGGTGTAATTCATGCCAGAGAGAAATGGTTCGATAATGGGTGTAAAAGAGCTAAGGAGTGGAGAGACAAATGCTGGAAAAGGTATAGGAGGAGAAAAAACATAAATGCCTGGCAAACCTACAAAAGAGCAAGGAATGACTACCTAAGTAAAAGGAGAGAGGCAGAGAGAGACTATGAGAGGGACATCACCAGGAAGGCTAAAGAAAATCCCAAGCTTTTCCACAGCTTTATCAGAGGAAAACTGAAGGTAAAAGAACAGGTTTTAAGGCTAAAGAGAGCGGATGGAAGCATCACTGAGACGGATGAAGAGATCTGCAAAGAACTGAACAAGGAGTTTCAGTCAGTATTTACACTAGAAAATACCCCACCCCCTCAGATTGCAGTGATAGAAGCTCAAGGGCCAGTATTAGAGAACATCAACCTTACAGCCACAGAGGTATGCAAAGCGCTGATGGATTTAGATGTTCATAAAGCTACAGGTCCCGATGACATATCCCCTCATGTGCTTAAAAAATGCGCAAACACAATATCAGTGGCACTAAGTATCATATTTAAGGAGTCACTGGAGTCGGGGGAGATTCCAAGATGCTGGAAACAAGCAAATGTGATACCTATCTTCTAAAAGGGAAGGAGGGATACGGCTCTGAACTATAGACCAGTTTCCTTGACCAGCATAGTTTGCAAAGTTATGGAGAAACTACTAAGGAAACATATCTCTCTTCACTTGGAATCCTTCAACTTTTTGTCAGTGAGGCAACATGGCTTCAGAGAAGGTAGATCAACAGTAACAAACTTATTAGAATTTTATGATGAGGTAAGCCAAATCTTACAGGAAAGAGAGGGCTGGGCAGATTGCATATTCCTAGACTTCCAGAAAGCGTTTGACACTGTTCCACATGGGAGACTTATTAGGAAGCTGCAATCAATGGCAAGAATAGGTGGAAATATTTTGGAATGGATAAAAACTTACTTAGAAGGAAGGGAACAGAGGGTTAGAGTAAGACACTCAGTGTCTGAATGGAGAAGAGTTAGTAGTGGAGTTCCACAGGGTTCAGTTTTAGGGCCACTTTTGTTCCTTGTATATGTAAATGACCTACCAGAGTCTGTAAATTCATTCATGAATATGTTTGCAGATGATGCAAAGATTGTGAAGAAAGTAAAAAACGAGAACAATGGTAGAGAACTTCAGGAGGATCTAAATAATCTGCATGAGTGGTCAGAAAAGTGGCTAATGAAATTCAATACTTCAAAATGTAAGGTAATGAGAATGGGTACAAGTGCAAGAAGGCCCAAGCTTGACTACTCGGTGGCTGGAGTACAACTTCAAGAGACAGAAAATGAGAGAGATCTAGGAGTAAACATACTGGCAGATTTGTCTCCAGAAATACATATAAATGGCATAGTAAGGGAAGCATATGCATTCTTATCAAATGTAAGGGTAGCCTTCAGGCACATGGACAAGGAAATGTTCAGAAATATTTATGTAACGTATGTGAGGCCAAAACTCGAATATGCAGCCCCCTTTTGGAATCCACACTTGAAAAAGCACATAGCTAAGCTTGAAAAAGTTCAAAGACATGCCACGAAACTGGTGCCAGAAATACGCAATCTCAGTTATGATGAGAGACTGAGGGAATTAGACTTACCATCACTCGAAGCTAGAAGAGTGAGGAGGGATATGGTGGCAATCTTTAAATTCCTTCATGGTTATGATAGAGTGGATAGGGATCGATATTTTGATATGGCTGGCTCTAGAACTAGAGGCCATAGTTTGAAGCTTCGTAAGAAAACTTCTTTGCAAGATGTAAGGAAATACATTTTCAGTGTAAGAGTAGTTGATAATTGGAATTGGCTAAGCGAGGAGGTAGTTAATGCTATCTCAATCCATAGTTTTAAGGACAGGTATGATAAGTATCACTAAGTCTAAAATGGAACCGATCAGGAGACGGGAAGATACGAGCTTTGGGCTCTTTCCCGTAAACACAATTAGGTAATCACAATTAGGTAATCACACACACACACACACATACACACACACACACACACACACACACACACACACACACACACACACATATATATATATATATATATATATATATATATATATATATATATATATATATATATATATATATATATATATATGTATATATATAAATATATATAAATAAATATATATATATATATATATATATATATATATATATATATATATATATATATATATATATATATATATATATATATATATATATATATATATATATATATATATATATATATATATATATATATATATATATATATCTGGTAGGAAAAACCCATTAAATAAAACAACGAAAATATATATATATATATATATATATATATATATATATATATATATATATATATATATATATATATATATATATATATATATATATATATATATATATATATATATATATATATATATATATATATATATATATATATATATATATATATATATATATATATATATATATATATATATATATATATATATATATAGGGTAGGAAAAACCCATTAAATAAAACAACGAAAATATATATATATATATATATATATATATATATATATATATATATATATATATATATATATATATATATATATATATATATATATATATATATATATATATATATATATATATATATATATATAAGTACTTATTAATTTCGTGACCTACAATGGTCACCTTCACAAGTACTTTGAGAAGGTGACCAGATTAGGTCACGAAATTAATAATTAATTTTTATATATATATTTTCGTTGTTTCATTTAATGGGCTTTTCCTACCTTTTTAGACTGTATGTTAACAGTTCAGTGTTATTAATATATATATATATATATATATATATATATATATATATATATATATATATATATATATATATATATATATATATATATATATATATATATATATATATATATATATATATATATATATATATATATATATATATATATATATATATATATATATATATATATATATATATATATATATATATATATATATATATATATATATATATATATATATATATATATATATATATATATATATATATATATATATATATATATATATATATATATATATATATATATATATATATATATATATATATATATATATATATATATATATATATATATATATATATATATATATATATATATATATATATATATATATATATATATATATATATATATATATATATATATATATATATATATATATATATATATATATATATATATATATATATATATATATATATATATATATATATATATATATATATATATATATATATATATA
>JAXCGZ010006641.1:15000-25000 GCA_037179515.1 Halocaridina rubra
AACATAGACCACTCATTATTATTATTATTATTATTATTATTATTATTATTATTATTATTATTATTATTATTATTATTATTGTTGTTATTATTAGTTGTTGCTATTATAATACTAATGCTATAATAATAATAATAATAATAATAATAATAATAATAATAATAATAATAATAATAATAATGATACTTATTATTATTATTATTATTAATATTATTATTATTATTATTATTATTATTATTATTATTTGTAGTAGTAGTAGTAGTAGTAGTAAATTATGATATTACGTGGCCTGAATCATCTATAAATAGACTCTAGTTCATCATGTTGGCTTCATTTTGGACCTTGGCGCCAGGAAACTCCATCTCAAGGAAAGGGAGGAGAAAAGAGGGGCAGATGAGGGAGGGAGGTGGTGCATTTCATATCACAGCTTGAATAAGAGATCATAAGTGTGTGATTACCTAATGGTGGTTACCTAATTGTGTTTACGGGAAAGAGCCCAAAGCTCGTATCTTCCCGTCTCCTGATCGGTTCCATTTTATACTTAGTGATACTTATCATACCTGTCCTTAAAACTATGGATTGAGATAGCATTAACTACCTCCTCGCTTAGCCAATTCCAATTATCAACTACTCTTACACTGAAAAAGTATTTCCTTACATCCTGCAAAGAAGTTTTCTTACGAAGCTTCAAACTATGACCTCTAGTTCTAGAGCCAGCCATATCAAAATATCGATCCCTATCCACTCTATCATAACCATGAAGGAATTTAAAGACTGTCACCATATCCCCCCTCACTCTTCTAGCTTCGAGTGATGGTAAGTGTAATTCCCTCAGCCTCTCATCATAACTGAGATTGTGTATTTCTGGCACCAGTTTCGTGGCATGTCTTTGAACTTTTTCAAGCTTAGCTATGTGCTTTTTCAAGTGCGGATTCCAAAAGGGGGCTGCATATTCGAGTTTTGGTCTCACATAGGTTACATAAATATTTCTGAACATTTCCTTGTCCATGTGCCTGAAGGCTACCCTTACATTTGATAAGAATGTATATGCTGCCCTTACTATGCCATTTATATGTATTTCTGGAGACAAATCTGCCAGTATGTTTACTCCCAGATCTCTCTCATTTTCTGTCTCTTGAAGTTGTACTCCAGCCACCGAGCAGTCAAGCTTGGGCTTTCTTGCACTTGTACCCATTCTCATTACCTTACATTTTGAAGTATTGAATTTCATTAGCCACTTTTCTGACCACTCATGCAGATTATTTAGATCCTCCTGAAGTTCTCTACCATTGTTCTCGTTTTTTACTTTCTTCACAATCTTTGCATCATCTGCAAACATATTCATGAATGAATTTACAGACTCTGGTAGGTCATTTACATATACAAGGAACAAAAGTGGCCCTAAAACTGAACCCTGTGGAACTCCACTACTAACTCTTCTCCATTCAGACACTGAGTGTCTTACTCTAACCCTCTGTTCCCTTCCTTCTAAGTAAGTTTTTATCCATTCCAAAACATTTCCACCTATTCTAGCCATTGATTGCAGCTTCCTAATAAGTCTCCCATGTGGAACAGTGTCAAACGCTTTCTGGAAGTCTAGGAATATGCAATCTGCCCAGCCCTCTCTTTCCTGTAAGATTTGGCTTACCTCATCATAAAATTCTAATAAGTTTGTTACTGTTGATCTACCTTCTCTGAAGCCATGTTGCCTCACTGACAAAAAGTTGAAGGATTCCAAGTGAAGAGAGATATGTTTCCTTAGTAGTTTCTCCATAACTTTGCAAACTATGCTGGTCAAGGAAACTGGTCTATAGTTCAGAGCCATATCCCTCCTTCCCTTTTTGAAGATAGGTATCACATTTGCTTGTTTCCAGCATCTTGGAATCTCCCCCGACTCCAGTGACTCCTTAAATATGATACTTAGTGCCACTGATATTGTGTTTGCGCATCTTTTAAGCACATGAGGGGATATGTCATCAGGACCTGTAGCTTTATGAACATCTAAATCCATCAGCGCTTTGCATACCTCTGTGGTTGTAAGGTTGATGTTCTCTAATACCGGCCCTAGAGCTTCTATCACTTCAATCTGAGGGGGTGGGGTATTTTCTACTGTAAATACTGACTGAAACTCCTTGTTCAATTCTTTGCAGATCTCTTCATCCGTCTCAGTGATGCTTCCATCCGCTCTCTTTAGCCTTAAAACCTGTTCTTTTACCTTCAGTTTTCCTCTGATAAAGCTGTGGAAAAGCTTGGGATTTTCTTTAGCCTTCCTGGTGATGTCCCTCTCATAGTCTCTCTCTGCCTCTCTCCTTTTACTTAGGTAGTCATTTCTTGCTCTTTTGTAGGCTTGCCAGGCATTTATGTTTTTTCTCCTCCTATACCTTTTCCAGCATTTGTCTCTCCACTCCTTAGCTCTTTTACACCCATTATCGAACCATTTCTCTCTGGCATGAATTACACCTACTTTGGTGACATGTATGCAGCAATCTACTATCTTCCCATATTTCTCACAAAAGATGTCATACATTTCTTGTACAGATTTGTTGTAAAATAAGGTTTTCCAGTCAATAACTGCAAAAAGCTCATTCATTTTGATGTAATCTCCTTTCGGATAGTTCCTCCTCATGTCCTCAGTGCCTCTACTCTCAGGAAGAATATCTTCAATGATATACTCCATCAACAACACACAGTGGTCACTCTTTCCAATTGGTGGTTCATACTCAATTTTCTCAATATCCAACACATTATCTGTGAACACTAGATCAAGTAGTGATGGCTCATCCCCACCCCTGGCCCTTGTTGGTTCCATTACATGTTGGTGTAGGAAATTCCCTTGTACGCAATCTAGGAATCTTGCCCCGAATGAGTCCTCACCACTGTGTGGGTCAAGATTTATCCAATCTATCTCTTTATGATTAAAGTCTCCCATAATCAAAATCCTACATTTTTTTCCCGTGCCATGTTAACAACTGAGTTTATGACTTCAATAGTACCTATATGACTTTCCTCATAAACTTCAAGCCTATTTTGGTTCCTTGGTGGGTTGTATACAACAATTATTATAATGCTCTCTGACCCAGTATTTATGCGAGCAACAAGAAATTCCTTGAATTCACTTTCTATAGCCAAGTTTATTTCTTCGACTTGAATCCTTTCACTTATGAGCAGTGCTATCCCTCCACCAGTCCTCTCAGATCTTTCAACCCTTAGTATTCTGAAGTCCTTAGGAAAAACTGTGACACTGTTTATGTCCTCACTCAACTTAGTCTCTGTAATTGCTACTATATCTGAATCCTATCTTTTAATTCTACTGCCTTACCAGCTAATCCATCAGCATATGTGTATAGCAATCTTAATGAGGCCCCATCCCCTGATCTGCTGTCATTATCTTCTTTATCTCCCCTTTGTCTGGAAGAACTCTGTAATGAAAATTTTTCTTTTCTTCTTCATTTCTTTCATCATTTAACCTTCTTGCCTCTTGCAACACGTTTTTTATCTTTCCCATCTCTTCCTGTGTTCTGTATCGTCTAATGCACACTTCTTTAAATTCTTGAAGGTCTTTTAGACTTTTTTTCTCAACAATATTTCCCTACATGTTTCTCCTCTCTCAAAGGTTACTTTTGTTGGTCTCGGCTTTCCTTCCCTCGAATATTTACCTAGTTGGTGTATGTTTACAATATCCTCAGGACCACATACTACTCCAAGCTTTCTTATCAGGTCTACAACCCTAGCTTTATTTTCTTCAAGTCTCCCCTGCCATGTTGGCTCCTGGGACTCGCTTATTCCTGAGATTACCACTGTCTTCTCCTTATCAAGTGCCTGTCTGATGAGTGGGTTTGCCCTTTCCATCACAACGTCTTTCATTTTTTCGATTACTGTCTCTTTATAGTCAACTGTTTGTATGTTTTCCAATGCCACCACCTTTACAGCCTCTTTTACTGCCACATTCCCCTTTAGTGCATCAGCAAAGGAAGTTTTCATGGCATCATTTTCCATATTCAGCTCCTGGAACTCTTTTCTGAACTGTTCAATGTTTTCCTTAATCTGGACATTCCAAGCAGCAATCTCGTCTCTCTCAGAAGAGAGCAGTGAACTAACATCTAATTCCTTTAGGTTGTCATTCAGCTGTTTGTTTTTATCTTCTTGTTTAGAAATTTTAGATTCTAGTTGACTCTTTTCCCCTTCCAGCTTCTTTATTATTTTTTCTAGTTCTTTTCTCTCTTGCCCTTGTGCTTTATTTGCTTCCTCCAAAGATTTTATTTGCTCTCCGAGTGTTTCATTCTCTTTCATTTCTCCATCCATATTACGAATTTTATCATCAAGGCTTATAACCATTTCCTCTAAATTCTTGATTTTCTGTTTAAGTCTCCTAATGGCTACCCCTCCTACCGACCCATGGATGGGAGAGGTTTGGGACAGAGATGGCGTCATTTTTATGTTCTCCCTCTCACAGAATATAGAAAGAAGACGAGAAAGAGGAAAAAAAAAGAGAAAAACTTTTAATTAAGCTTCACACCGAATTTTTATATCTCCATATAAGTGCTATTTAGTGACTCAGTTTATCTCTTTTCTGGTAACACACATCTTAACTTAAAAACTTGACCATGGTAATTTAAGGATAAAAAGAAATAGAAAAAAATGCAACAAAACAAAAGTCAAACCTGAAGGAAAAATTCGAACCTGTGTCTGAGGTGGCACCCACCTGTTTCTGCTATATATTCTTCCTAACTGATAAACTCACTTGCTAACCAAGATATGTTATCACAGGATTAGACTTTACATTTAACTCAATATATATACAAAATAAAAACAAAATAGTAAAAGAGAAAGCTAAAAGAAAAGCAAAAAAAAAAAATGAAGCAAAAAAGACAGCTGTACTACTTGGCAACTTAACTCAGTACTGTTGACAGGTGGATATTTGTTTTTGTTTTTTTACTTATTCAATTATTTTGTGTATCAAACTAACTAACAAGTTAATATAAATGGAAAGGATACTGATTTTAACAATATATGGAACCACAGGATCAGGTAAACGGCTTAAGAGCTTTCCCCAGTTTACACAAAAACTTAGGTAATGTGATGTGATGGCTTCACCTCTGGCAACTCTTCTAAATTTCCTTCAAGGCAGAACTGGACGGCAGCTTCTCTCTCCCCTCACGAAAAATGTTCTCAATTTTGTGTGTTTGTGTGTGTGTGTGTGTGTGTGTGGTATAACCGGTGTCATGGGGGAACGGGAAGGAAGTTTTAAGTTTTATTGTGTTTCTGCATTTCAAATAGTGTTCAGAAAGCTGTTGGACCTCTTTTTGTTTGAGCTTTTACTCCCATTTCCTATTTCCATGTGTCTGTCGAATAAACCTACTGCCATTTTTCTACCTCCATACGTCTTTTTGCGTTATTCTTTTTATTTTCCCATCCCATAATGCTATTTCCTCTTTTTTTTTCTCCCTACAATTAGCTATTATATCGTTTTATATAAAGCGGCTTCCTTTCTAATTATTGTTTATATTTAATCACATGGTTTCATAATGTTTTCTGTCTTTGCTATTTAATGTCACATTTTGTCCCCATTCGAATGGTAGTGAACACACAGAGGCTGAAGGTATAAGTGGAATCAGCCTGGAGGCTCTTCCGAACGCTCCGCGGTGGAATCGAACCCGCATTAGTCGCTTCTCGATTAGCACACACTCCGCCACTGAACTACCGCGTACTGCATCATGTTTCTATGTGCTTAGCCATATTTTTGTACTTTTTATTCAAAATCTTCAATTTCTTTCTGAAAATGAACAAGGTGATTGACCTGTAACTGTGAGTTTTGGTTACTTTAAGAGTTTTATTTTTTCTTTGTTCTCTTTTTTGTCTGTATTCGTCATTCTCTTTCTTTACTTCCAACCTCGGTCGGAACGTTTTTAGCCTCATTGGTCCTTCCAGTCACGTCAAGACACTCTCTCTCTCTCTCTCTCTCTCTCTCTCTCTCTCTCTCTTTTTTTTTTTTTTTTTTTTTTTTTTTTTTTTTTTTTTTTATTTCTTTATATATATATATATATATATATATATATATATATATATATATATATATATATATATATATATATATATATATATATATATATATATATAATCTCTCATAATGCTTCAACCCAGCATTTCATAACAATAGCATTGTATTTTTATATCCACCACGATCTCTCATCTATATCTCCATACATCCTTCCCATATCTTTGATTCATATTTATTCATTTTTATAGCTGTTACATGATTGTGTGTGAATGCTTGTATATATGCAGACGCGTACATGCATACATACAAGCATATATATATATATATATATATATATATATATATATATATATATATATATATATATATATATATATATATATATATATATATATATATATATATATATATATATATATATATATATATATATATATATATATATATATATATATATATATATAATTTTACATAAACATACATATATTCATACATACATACATACAGAGAGATAGAGAGAGAGAGAGAGAGAGAGAGAGAGAGAGAGAGAGAGAGAGAGAGAGAGAGAGAGAGAGAGAGAGAGAGAGAGAGAGAGAGAGAGAGAGAGAGAGAGAAGAGGCAAAATATTGAAATATGAATATTTTGTTAACCCTTATTAACTTACAATATTAGAAATCTTATATCTCGCGCATGTCCATTTAAATTATATTTTCCTCGCATTAATAGTATTACCTCATTAAATTGTTTAAAAAAAAAGGTTTATTGCCTTATATGATCTTAATTTTTTTTTTTTTTTTTTAAGTTGGAAGAAGGTAAGATTTGACCTTATCAAAACTGGAGCTTGTGAAAGTCATGAACATCCTTCTACTTTATGCATTCAGTTGTGTTCTGACTTCGGTCGAGTTCACAGGATATGTTACATGAATTTAACATAGAATTTCTTTGGCTTTATATAGAGGCTAACTTAATGCGCTACGTAGAATATTTATTTATTTATTATTTTTTTTTCTAAGCATGGAGCTTGGAGTATTTCCATAGTTTTTAAGATGACTTTTTCTTTCTACATCTTTGAACGAGCTCTCCCTCTATCCTTCTCTTCCTGACTTCTCTTCCTTATTTCAGAGGGTACCCTCCGTATGGGACGGGGCATCAATGCATCCTTCGTGTTCCCCTGCTTGTCATAAAAGCCGACTAAATGGGGCTGAGCGTGGGAAATCAAAATTCTTTTCTCTGTTTTTATCCCGAAGATAGTAAAAGCATATTGCTTTTAAAAATTCACCTGCGGTATTAATGGGAATTTTACTCTTTTATATAGATAGATAGATAGATAGATAGATAGATAGATAGATAGATAGATAGATATAGCTATTTTTTTTTATCCAATATTATTTTTACTTTGCTCTTGTTAAAAACGACTACATCTGACCTGACCCGTGGATGCAAAGATCATTTTTCTTTTGAAATGTCCTCAAAATTCTCATTGTTACGTAGGCTGAGAAGTGTTTTCATTGCTATGAGAACTAATTCTTTACTTGGTGACATACAACCTGACCAAATTTCACAGGCTGTCAGCTCATATATGAATATGCGAGGCTATATGTGGAGAAGCCCCATTTAAAGCACATGCATTAGATGGATTCTATTCCGTAATAAATGTCAGTTATTTGTCATGCATTGTTTCATCGCGTCACTGATACGAGTTCGATCCTCATTTATTTGGTTGCAAAAAACGCGTGGTTGAAACTTATCGAGGAATGAAATTTGGGATTGTTGAGGTACTTGTTGTATTGTAAACTCTGCGAATTTAACAGGCTCAGTTATCTAACGTTATTAATTTTTTTTATGACTGTGACGCCAGGGCGGGCCTAAGAAAAAAGATAATGATAATAAGTCTACCCTCGTCGGGCCTGAGCACGAAGGAAGCATAGAGAGAAGATGGGTAGTATTGTGACTTGTCAGATGTTAAGGGCTAATGAGACATGTGTAACGAATATCCAGGAATATTCGGTGTTGATATAGGCATAGAAAGAGAACCGTAAATGAAGGAAGACTTAACTCTGAACTGTCCTGGATAGTCCTATTTAAGTGCACAAGACTTTTCATGCACCGAATAAAGTGAATGACAGATCATATATGGAGAAAATTATAGGTATAAATGACTCTAGATATGGAGAAAATTACATCAATCACTACGTCTGTTTCTAAGCTCTTTACGACTTAGCATACTTTGTTTATATAGCTTTTGAGAAAAAAAATCAGACTAAAATTCACCCGACCGTATCACATTTAAACTTGGGGTCCCCCAGTAGTTGTGACCCAAAGCATAATTATACCTCCTTGCGGGGTGTTAGAAAGGGCATCCAGTCTTAATTCCCCAGCCCCAACCTGTCTGTGTCCACCCCCATTCGATTGGGTACTAATAGCGACATATAAACGGCAAACATACAGCACTTCAGTTATTTTAAAATCATTTGCGTGGAGACAGAGTATCTTACTCATTTTATTGCCAGTTTTCTGTCAAAGTGATGTGTTTTATCCTCATTCTTTTAATTTCCCAATAATTACATGTAACAAAATTCTTTATTATAATTCGGCTTTACCTAGCTATAAAAACAGCGCATATGGTTTTCCAAAGATTTTATTGGTCTTAAAAAATGTTTTCCTTTTCGAAAGTGACGATATCATTTCATGAGGATTGTGACATTTTCTCATAATTGGTCTCGATTTCAGTAAAGGAAAGTGCCAATTTACTTTTGGAATGTGCCAGAATAATTACTCCGTTCATAGTTTCAGTTAGATCTTCTTCTTTTTTTTTATCCTGGGTGTCGTCGCAAGCGTGCCTTTATGTAATAAAGCCATTTGAACATATGTGGGGGCTCTACAGAGATATTAGATAAAATGGTAGAGCCATTACAACACACACACATACACACACACACACATACACACACACACACCCTTTTGGAATCCGCACTTGAAAAAGCACATAGCTAAGCTTGAAAAAGTTCAAAGACATGCCACGAAACTGGTGCCAGAAATACGCAATCTCGGTTATGATGAGAGGCTGAGGGAATTAGACTTGCCATCACTCGAAGCTAGAAGAGTAAGGGGGGATATGGTGACAGTCTTTAAATTCCTTCATGGTTATGATAGAGTGGATAGGGATCGATATTTCGATATGGCTGGCTCTAGAACTAGAGGTCATAGTTTGAAGCTTCGGAAGAAAACTTGTTTGCAGGATGTAAGGAAATACTTTTTCAGTGTAAGAGTAGTTGATGATTGGAATTCGCTAAGCGAGGAGGTAGTTAATGCTACCTCAATCCATAGTTTTAAGGACAGGTATGATAAGTATCACTAAGTCTAAAAATGGAACCGATCAGGAGACGGGAAGATACGAGCTTTGGGCTCTTTCCCGTAAACACAATTAGGTAATCACAATTAGGTAATCACACACACTATTGAAGTCATAAACTCAGTTGTTAACATGACACGGGAGAGGAAATGTAGGATTTTGATTATGTGAGATTTTAATCATAAAGAGATAGATTGGATAAATCCTGACCCACACAGTGGTGAGGACTCATTCGGAGCAAGATTCCTAGTTTGCGTAGAAGGGAATTTTCTACACCAACATGTAATGGAACCAACGAGGGCCAGGGGTGGGGACGAGCCATCACTACTTGATCTAGTATCCACGGATAACGTGTTGGATATTGACAAAATTGAGTAAGAACCACCATTTGGAAAGAGTGACCACTGTGTGTTGTTGATGGAGTATATCAATGAAGATATTCTGCCTGAAAGTAGAGGTACTGAGGACATGAGGAGGAGCTATCCGAAAGGAGATTACGTCAAAATGAATGAGCTTTTTTGCGGTTATTGACTGGAAAACCTTATTTTACAACAAATCTGTACAAGAAATGTACGACATCTTTTGTGAGAAATATGGGAAGATAGCAGATTGCTGCATACCTGTCACCAAAGTAGGTGTAATTCATGCCAGAG
>JAXCGZ010006642.1:0-31951 GCA_037179515.1 Halocaridina rubra
CAAGATGCTTGCAGATGACGCAAAAATTGAGAATAGTAAAAAATAGAAGCAGTGGTCGAGACCTTGATGACATAAATATTCTGCATTAGTGGTCAAACGAGTGGCAAATGAGATTCAATATATCAAAATGTAAAGTAGAGAAAATATGCAAAGGTGCGAGAGGGCCAATGTTTAGGTATTTCATGGCAGGAGAGGAATTCAAAAATCTGTAAACAAAAAAGATCTTGTGGTGTATTAGCAGATTTGTCATCGAAAATGCATATAAATGGTATAGTGCAGGCAGAGCATATGCTATCTTAGCATATATACTGATGGTCTTCAGGCATATAGACAAAGATATGTTCAGAAATATTTACGTGATTTATGAGAGGCCTAAACTTCAATATATAACACCTTTCTGGTATCCACACTCGAAAGCATACATAATATACTGTAAAAATCTCAAAAGCATGTTACAAAGCTGGTGACAGATTAGTAATCTCAGTTATGAGGGAAAGCTGAAGGAATTAGACTTTCCACCACTCGAAGCTAGACGGAAGAGTCAGTCTTTAAATCCTCCATACTCCGAACAGAGTGGATAGGGAGCAATACTTAGATACGGGTGGCTCTAGAAATAGAGGTCATAGTTCGAAGCTTCGTAAGAAAGGTTCTTTGCTGGACATAAGCAAGTATTTTTAAGTGTGAGAATAGTTGATAATGGAAATTCACCAAGTCTGGATATTGTAAATGGAAAATGTACTCAAAGTTTTAAAAAGATATGTAGGCATTAGTGAGTAAAAAATATTAATCCGGCAAAGAGACGGGGAGTTCTGAGTACAGGGCTCTTTCCCATAAAGGCAGTTAGGTAAATAATGAAAATTGTAAGTGCTTGAGTAAGACATATAAATAATATTTTCTCTATAGGTCAAGTTTTTTCTGCATTGTTATTGCTTTTGCTTCTTCATTAACATTAAAAACCCTATTGGAATTTGAGGCTATAACACAGAGCACCCACCCAGAGGACCCTGAATTCAAGTCCAAAAGTCAATTCATATTGATTCTTTTCGGCACATTTGATTATAAAATAAGGAAAGAGGGTTGGCGTACTTTGTCTGATCACCCATCAACTCAGCAAGGTTATCAAGTACACTATTAGAATGTAGATTACACAGTGCAAAATATCTTTGATAGGAACTTAAACTGCCCCCACCCTACTCTGGGATTAAGATAAAAAATATAAAAAAAATTGTTGGGTGTATTATATACGTCGGTACCATTGTCTTTCGTTCTTACATCATCTCATTATCAATCTACAGCATTAACAAGCGTTACATGTTCCCTTTTATACTTATAGTGCCTCTTACCTTTATATCCTTTTCCTTTCTTCTTGAAGAGAACAATGACGACGACTACAACAATAAGAAAGGCAATGCCTCCTATAATGGCTACGAGGGTCGTAACAAGTGGTAAGCTCTCTGTAGGGGGAAAAGAATGAATTTGTAACATGACGTGCATAGCTTTTTTTTTTTTTTTTTTGGTCATTTTTAACATAGTGAATTTGAGTTGCAATTAAAGATATACATACTCACAGCAGATGCATGGGGGAAGCACAGTAACACACATTTAAATTTACTTTTTACAAACACTACTGTGTTATTCAAAATCTTAAGTTACATAGGTAATGAGTGAATAATAATTATATCTATTATATAAAAACGGAAGATACTCTGCTGATGAACACTTTAAGTACATTGTATATCTGCAAGAAATAATGCAATGAGAATCAAAGAGCAATTTAAAAGACATATACATATAATTTCTATTAATTTGTTTCACAGTTCTAAATTCATTTTTTATTCAGTAATCCATGTCAGAAAGATACTTAATTTATTTTCATTTCAAGTACTGTAGATGGCTGCATAAAAACAGCAATTTATTTCGTATACTGGATGAGCTACAAGTCTTCAGATATATGTAAAACCCCTTTACAATTACAATAGTCGTATATCTATTTCCATTACTGCCCTTGAAAGATACCATGTTCACTTACACTTGAAGTATATTTGTATAGCTGACATCTGGCGACTTATACTTTGTCTTGTACATTGAAACAATTTCCTTAATAAAATATATGTCTCTTGCTGGGAAAAAAAGGACTTTGAGGAAGGAAAGTGTTTTATTCTGAATCACCAGAAATCATGACCCCAACATGCCAAGACACTGCATGACTTGAGATTTGAAAGCGATTGGTCCATAAATAGTCATAGATTTCAAAAAACAAGATGTTATGCAGGCAATTGGTCGTCTGTAAATGAAGCCAAGAATCTCCAGGAATTCAATGGAGGTGGAAAGGGGAACCTTCTAATATGCAGCCTTAGTTGACCCAAACCTTTAAAAAAAAAAAGAAAAATGGAAAATGCACTGTGCAAAGCAAGCGTTTCAAGGCAAGGAAAAGGCTTTGCAAATATAACTACACTGTTTCTTGGAGAAGTAGATACATGCTGCTATTCTTCGCTGAATATTTCCCTCCGTTCACCACTGCCCTACATGGGTATATTTATGCACACATCACAATAGGGCTGAAACTTCCAGATACGACCTGAGGGGAGACGGAACTTGGTCGTCATATGTGAGACACTACAACCTGAACGTACGAGGTTTACATTACCATTAACAACTTAAGAGCTAGGATAGATTCATATCTTCTGTTCCACTACAAAAAGCTGACAACAGCCCACTGGGTAAAGAGAGGAAACTCAGCGTGATCACTAGCCCTGAAACAGTAGGTACCATCGCTTACCATAGTATTGAGGTAAGGGCACACAATATCAGCATACCAGTTACTGGTGTAAATAATGTAACTGAGGACAAACCATCTCATCAATGCTGTGTCCAGTCATAATGGTCACCGGACTAACTCTGCTCCAGTAAGTATTGGAACTTGTCTAGAAAGTTTAGATGGACTTATTAACCACAGAAAAGAACAGGAAGTCACAATGCAGTAACACTAGACAGATACAAAATCAGTTGGATTCTTTGGAAATTGCTCTATATTTTTCCTTCGATTAGCCAACTTTCGAAGCTTTGGAACATCTTCAAGCTTTCAGAGGTTGGTAGTACTGATAGCTCCCTTAATGACTCAACCACTCATGGTTCCCAGAACTCCAGAAGTGAGTAACTTGGAAAATTACAATGGAATACTTATTCCTGTCTCAAAAAGTGGGAACAACAACATTTAAATGTCTCTTATCACCTCAAATTGTTATCCTTACCTGCAGCAGTATCAGTGCTCCCGTATACCACTTGGGAATATTCAATGAGATGTAACAAGACAGCCTGGTCATCGATTATTGTATTCATAAGTGTTCATAGAGTTTATGAAGAACCTTCCAAAAATAAGCCATACAGAATGTTCCCCCATTCCAACTTGAAAACTCAATAAAAAGTCTGATGATTATTGAGTAGATGCTCTTCACTTCCAAAGCATCATTGTTCAACATTCAATCTAGACCAATGTTCCTCATCTACCCTTGCTTAGGCCTGCAGTCTGCATTTTATCTAACTTCAAAAGAGGAGACGGGTTCATTGGGCTCCTTACAGATAGCTTCCCTCACTTCAGTTCAATTTAGCTTCTTGCCAAGAGTAAAATTAACCTCCCACAGGAAACCAAAATTTGCAATACCACTTCACAGACAGCACGCTTTTCCCAGAGGATGTACCATAAACCTACCTTACTTTTACCTCTAAATAAAAGATTTTCTATTTCCTACCCAGAAGGTAATACATTCAGGTCTTTTGTTGAATTGAATAACATCTGCAACACCACTGGACGGCCACCTTATATAGTTTTAGTTTGTGATAGTCTAAATAATATTAATACTAAAGAAAAAAAATTATGTTGTGTCACAAAAAAAAGGACTTGATGTTTAACTTGACTGGTGTGCAATATTAATAATGCACTCATTGAGTAAAATGCTATTCTCCTCAGTCTCTGTTTTCCTGACATAAATATGTGGTGTTAGTATTTCTTTTAAGTTTTAAAGGTGATAATTCTTATCTCCTTTTCTCTCGTTGCTACTTATGTCTGTTTTTAGGCAAAATTTATAATGTACCTTTACAATGAAATCTCTAGCCTCTCTATATTAACTACATACATATAGCCTTTGTAATTTGCTGTGCACTGCAGGTTACTATCATCTCTGGTAGTTTATTAAAGTATAAAATAAAAATAAAAAGGTACTGAATATTATGAGATTAGTTTTCTTCTAGAGAAACCTAGAATTCCCTGTTCATCCTACTTAGGTTCTGTGTTTGTAAGACTCTTGATGAGATGCACGGAGACAGGGACTGGCGATCGGAGATAAGTGGGCTAGATTCAATACGTTTCAAGAATTGATCATTGAGCAAAGTTTCAAAAACTTTAGCGATAGAAGAGGTACGGGCAATAGGTCGGTAGTTTGAAGGAATAGAGCAGTCACCCTTCTTAGGAACAGGCTGAACTACAGCATGCTTCCAAAATGGAATAGATTCTGGTTGAAAGAATGAGGCAAAAAGGACGGTAAAGTACTCATAGTGGTCGTAACACAGATCACAGTTTTGAACATTAGCTTGAAACTATTAGTTCCGTCTTGGTTTAGAAAGTGTCTCGTTTCCAGGTGCAACTTAGTCACTCCTTGCAGAGATCAGACAGGCTGATGGGAGACTCAGAATACTATGTTTTCCACCCTCAAATTACCTTTTTTATTATCTATTAAAGTAATTATTCAAGAACATTTTTGCATGAAATAGAATAAAGTACTCAAATTACTTTATAAGATATAGTCCTTCACAGTACAAGAAAATTCCTTTAAATTTTATTACAGTAATTAATTAACATTAATCTTCATCATCTTTTGACACACTAACCTCGAAAAGCAATTCTGATTGCCATCTCTTTATCCAGATGGCAGACTGCGTGAAAGAATGGAAAGTTAAAAAGAATATCAGTAACTTCAACTAGTATAGGTTGAAAATAACTCGGAACAATAAACAATTAGAGACAGTGACAATGGTGAGAGGCTGTGAGGTTTCTTTAGAGTATTTTACAATAACATTACTGATGCTAATGACAAAATACAGTACACAGATGAGAAAGTGGCAAAGAAGAATGAAGATGAAAATAACGAAAGAAAATAAATATTATCATGATATAGAAATAGATATAAAAGGAAAATATTATGATGAAGGAAATGAATCAAAAAACTGTCTAATAATCATCATATAAACAGATAGATGGATATATAACAAAATGACCTACCCTGAGTCTCTATTTCAGTCCAGTGTAATTAAAAAAAAATTCCTTGTTAGAAAGAATGAGTGAAGGATATTCTGTTACTTTTTCACTTAAATATTTATAAAATACTCAGTAGATAACTCCTTAAAATATACTAAACGAAAATCGAGTCAAATGTTAAAACAAACTTTACTTTATACTCAATCTGTATGCTGTTGATTTGGAATATCAGTGTAACATATAGCAGAGCTAATTAAAATCCATGCAAAGTGCCTCATTAATAGTCACTCTAGCGTTATTTTACAATATTAAAAAACAATTTTGTAAGAAGTTATCACTATTCATATCAAATGTAGACAGAGCAAAGAATTTTTTTTTTTAATTAAAGTATGATATATTTTTCATAAATATTTGGATGTTGTTGTTTGCCATTTTGCGTCATTATTAATTCCCATTAGAGGAGTGGACACAGGCAGGCTAGAGCTGGGAGATTAAGGTTGAATGTCCTTCCTAATGTCCAGCGGTGGACTTGATCGCGGATCTGTTACTTCCCAAGTTGAGTGTCCTAACAATGCGCTACCTTTCTAAAAAAATTTATTGCTTAAGTAATGTCATAACTCATTATCAATTATTCCATAATCTTACTATACTTATGACTATAAACATTCACAAATTCCAAAACTACATTATGGAGACATCATATGAAAAGAAACTAACATCAAACTTAACAGCCTTTGCCGGCTGAGATCACAGACTCATCCACAAGTATTACATATACTGTACATTGCATATATGCCAAATAATTTTTTCTTCATAGTACCGCCATATCCTACTTAATCAAGCAGGGTGCCCAAAGCCATACAAAATAAGTGAGGCAGCAAGAGATCACAATACCTTGTTTATTCTTGCCCCTTCACTTAGCTGTTCCGTTTCAAGGAAGAAAAGAGTACAGGGAAGAAAGAACTCCCCCAGCAAATTAATATTATTCACAATAATTTTTATTTCATTGCATTTCATAAAATGGTTCCCATATTCCCCTGAATCTGTTAGGGTTGTCACATCATTAACAAAAGAAACGGGAAGTATGTTTCATAGTGTCCTAATCATCCTAACCTCTATTGTCAGTTGTTCTTTGGCAAGAAAAAAAAATTGGGGGGAAAGAATTGAGAAACACTGCTTCAATATCACTTTTATACACATTTTTTAAAGTGCAAGGCATACAAGAGTACAAGCCTTACTGCGCCACCCTCTGGGACTCTTTTCAGCCACCCCTGTGCCATGCAATACACACAAGAAAGAATTCTCCTCTCCCCTTTAAAATGGCTGGCAATAATTTTTCATTTTTGATAAAAGAATGAGAAATCTTAAAATACACCAGACTACAAGCTAACAATAATGCTTACGTTGTCTTTTCAGCTGAATTTCATATGTATGTGACCCATAACCATTTTTGGCAGTACAATTATAAGCACCAAAATCTTCTGCCAGAGTTTCCTGGATAATAAGAGTGCTCTTGACCCCACGGCGTGTATTTTCTTGTAGAACATTATAGCGAGATTCATCTGAAAGAAATTATAAAGAGTAAATGCTTTAGATATGGTTATCATATGCATTTTTAGAGTTGGAAGTGGTGTAAAAGATGGTTTAAGTGTATATGTATAAGTATCTGCAATGGTTACTTTGCTAATAATGAATAAATTACAATATTTCGCATTTCCTTAGCACTCTGCTTCTTTATATTCACTGAAGTTACTAGACATTTACAACTGTTTTACTGCAATTTAATTTTCTATGGTTTTATCTGTATCCCTAATGAAAAGTATAATTTTAAATAGTACCGTGATATATAATGAGAAATAAAAACCTTCTTACTTTACTGATGAACTTTAATGTTTTTTATTTACTTACTGGGATTAATAATATATTTTTCCTTACTCCATAAAACCTCAGAAGGCCTTGGAATGGAGTTGATATCGCACACTACTTGAACGGTATCACCCTCCAAGCCAAACTGCTCTTCAACAGGGCTTACTTGCGGAGCCGATCGCATGAATACTTCCATCGTTCGCTTTTCCTGTAAATAATGAGACCTATCAGTCCGTAGTTTAACTATGTGTTTGCTCCCAAAATAAATGAAGCTTTCTATAACAAGAGCTAGTAAGGTGGTCACAGCTATAAGAAAACCAAGGAAGATGGAGTTTATGCTTTTGCAACTAATCTTTGCCGTTCTCTTAATTGTAGTGCACATGAATTTACAAATGTGATTGACAGACATAAAATAAACGGATGATTCAACAACTGTATCGAAAGTTAGAGTCAATAGGCTTCATCTAACTATACTTGTCCTTGCCTCTTTTTTCATTATATTACGATGAGAAACTTGAGGAGCTAGGGACTGCAATACCCCCACTCACCTATAAATCAGACGTCTTTTCAAACACTTAAGATAAACAGTAATAGTACTCTTTCTACCTATCCCCCCCAAAATACTTACAATTATAGAAGTAAGTCACACATACCTCAGGGAATCCTGTGACAGTGGCACGACATTCATAGGTTCCTATGGTATCTGGTGTTATTGTTAATTCATGCGTAGCTCCAACCTCTATTACCTGGTGACAAGCAGAACATGTCAAAATATATATATATATATATATATATATATATATATATATATATATATATATATATATATATATATATATATATATATATATATATATATATATATATATATATATATATATATATATAATAAATTCGTGCAAAGCATCAATAATAGTCGATACCACAAGGAGCAAACTAACTCCTTTACAATCTGAAGTCGAGAACGTTATTATATATTCATATAACAATTTCAATATATTAGAAGAAAAGGTTATAGTACTAACCTTGTTTTGGCTGTCATGCAGCCAAACAATCTGGGCAGGAGGATTACCATCAACATCACATGAGAGTGTAACCTCTTTGCCTTCATCTTCATCGACATCCTCTGGTTCCTTCTTGAATTTGGGAGAATCTGGAAACCAGAAATAGTATTGTACAAAAGTTCATAACTTTTTTGTTATATTTTTCAATATCAGATTGCAAGCCATAAAATGTGAGAAATTTTCAGCCTATACTGTGAAATAATAAACAGAACAGAGCTTAATATCTCCTACAATTATTGTTTGGATTATCTTAGGGCCTCATCTAGTGACTTACACTCAACACTGATGGTATGTTCAGCTTTAGTGGTCCCTATAGAATTGGAGACTATACAAGCCACTCGGGCTTTGTTACTTGTTCTCTGTATCTTCTGAATCACATAAACTGTCGTGTGATCTCCAACGACACCTATATCATTGACTTCCCATCTGTACCTCAAAGCATGTGGATTACCTTCTGCTTCACAGGTAAATCTCACCTGCAAATGTTAAGATTTGTTACACATTGTAAATAAATCTTGCTTCCAAATGCATAGATAGTGTTACCTATTTTATATGGAAATATAGACTGCAAAAGAGAAAATTTGTTAAACACCATTATGAGAAATATTTTGCCTACAGATAAGAAGATTATTGTGCGATGTTGTTCCCTGAGGTGCCTAGTCAAATCTCCCAGTCCCAAGGTAAGGCCAAGGCAGATCCCTGGCTTTCTCATAAAGCTATTAGGGAGCGTAGGTTGTATATGTGGTGTAGGAAGTTGTTTGCGATGCAGTCTTCCATAATGTGTTTCCTAGGTTGCTAGCAATGTCACCAACTCGATGAAGTCTTTGAAAAATTACTGCTGGAGAGTTATTTCTCGGCACACACAAAATAGTGTTATTTGTTTTGTGTTAAGAGATGGGTACTCGTCCAGCTAACCAAAGCATGTCCCAGGTTTTGATGCTGAGTGAGTAGTAGTGGTTAATTGTGGCAGCTTGACCTCTTTTCCTGCTCCTTGTCTGAGTTGCAACTCCAAAAGGGTGGACCTATGCTGAATGCATTGCCATTCCAGGTCCAGAAGATTATTGTGTTACATATCGTTCTGAGTATATCTTGCATTTAAATATCAGTACAGGAATTTGATAAATATCGTGAAAATATAACATTATTTTCTGAATCAAGCTAGTAGATATTGCTCTTTGTATTTAAAACATTAGATATATGAATCCTCTATTAATCATTTGCATTTAGGAATAGGCAAAATAGAAGCTTACTAATTATTTCAACATATACTTCATCCATATCTATATGGTATTCATTAAGGTGGGCAGCCTCCCACTAATTAAGACATTTGCTTAGATTGTCTGACATCACTCCCATATACCTTCACTTACTTTTCATTCTCCCACCCCCATATACCTACACTTACTATCAATTACCTTTCATTCTCTTTTTCTATACTTATTAGTAGTAGTAGTAATACTTTAGTATACTGTATCTAGACTCTGAATACTGTATACGGCAGTTCTTGAATGTAGAAACTGCAAATAATATTGAATGTAAGAGCTTAACAAATAGAAAAAAATGAAAGAAAGAGGGTGTCAGAAAGCTGTCCACTCTATTTTACTGTCAATGATCCTTGAATAGTTTTAAACCATGCTGGCAACCAATTCAATCTAGGATGATGTGGAGGTTTCTTCAATTTAGAAAAAAGTAGTAGTAGTAGTAGAATTTGTTGTTATTATTATTATTATTATTATTATAATTATTATTATTATTACATGCACGAGGTCCCCATCATCCGTCACCCCACTTTTCGTGATTTCACTCCTTCATTGTCAACAATTTGAGGCAATGATGAAAAATTTCCCTGCTGTTTTTATTTCGTTTAGTTTTTCGTAAATAGGTGGCGCCAATGGCACCCTCTAACCAGCGTCTACTACTACTCATGTGTGCTGAAGGTTTGGGGTTTAAGGTACAGCGTACATTCAGTACGTTTTATCTTTTAATAATATTGTAGTACACTGTAACTTAATATTCGTTTTCTCTTTCTTTATTGCTATTTCTAATTTATTTATACATGTTCTTTGCTCTATCGATCTCTTCCAACCACTTTCCCCCCAGAACTATATCAGGTTTAATGTAATTACTATTCAATTTATAATTTAAATTTAAAAATTTATTAAATGTATTGCAAGGAATTATATTTCTATTTACCTTTCTTGATATTTCTAACGTATGCAAACATCCTTAAGTATAAGTTCTTATTTTTAAGGCATAGTAGTAGGATGTACAGTCCCTATTAGACCTCTAATACATTGACTGTAATGGGAAACGTCTTCGTTATTCGTCTTTTCGTTATTAGTCACGCTTTTATGGTCCCAATTAGTGATGAATAATGGGGACCTCCAATATACAGCTGATCTAAGATCTTATTTTTTTTAATGAGATATCTCGTCCCACAATCCATTAGGATAAGCACAACTATTAGGAAAAAATATTGGATTTAAGATATTGTTTTACTTTTTACAATTTGGAATAGTTACTCACATCATCATTCTCTTTAATCTTGGCTGAATCAACATTGATTTCCACTTCTGGTGCATACTTCACCAACATGATAAGGCTCCTGTTTATAGCTTGTTCAAGGGCAGGATGTACTACCTGACAGGTGATGTTCCCTTCATGGTGTTTCCTGCTTGGCGTAATATCCAAACGGCTGTTGACCCCTACCAATACACTGCCATGCTGTTTGTGTTTGGTAGTGTTGATACTCTCTCTACCAAAACTCTCCTCTCCGTTCAACAGCCATTTGATCTGAAATGAACACAGAGCGAAACAAAATAATGTTGTATATAAAGGAGTGTTGAGCATATTATAATTTGAAAATTGATATGTTGTCACAGTGTGAAATTAATCATAGCCTTTCAATCAGATATTTTTATGCTTTCCCTAGTTTTGTAATCTAGACACCTTCCCTGTATAACTATAAAGATACAATAAAAAAAATGTATTTTGTATTTTTTTAAAATACGTACAGGCCATACACAAACTAATATGATTTGTAGGTTGTATATACCATTAATTCATACACGACTTTATAGTGCACACATAATTTCGTAATGAGGTAATACCAATATTCGAGTTCACCTATATAAATATTTAAATAACAACGATATAAATTATTTTAAAATTAATAATATTTGATCATGTATAAATTATCACCGTAACAGCGGATATAATACTTACGTGTACCAATAACTCCCATTTTCTAAAATAACCGTCTCATCACAGAAAACGACTTTGAAAGCGCTAACTTAAACATCTTACTCTCCGGTTTTACGTCACAGGACTTCCTTTTCTACCAAGGGCGAGGACGGTTGCCTTCTTGCGAAGGACTTGTTTTGGCAGATGTAATCCTTACCCTGAGTGCATGCCCTTGGTAATCGTAACTAGATTTGAAAGGATTTCTTACTAATAACTGTTAGTTTCTGAAGTTCTATTATTATAATTTAACGTTTTCGGCACAAAATATGTCAAGCTCGCTCAGGAAATTATATCAATTGAAGCGGAATGTGGACAAGTTAAAAATTTTTTTTTGATTATATATATATATATATATATATATATATATATATATATATATATATATATATATATATATATATATATATATATATATATATATATATATATATATATATATATATATATATATATATATATATATATATATATATATATATATATATATATATATATATATATATATATATTATATATATATATATATATATATATATATATATATATATATATATATATATATATATATATATATATATATATATATATATATATATATATATATATATATATATATATATATATATATATATATATATATATATATATATATATATATATATATATATATGATTTCTTATTGCCGCTGTTATTATTACTCTTCCAAAGATATACTGAAAATCACTATTTAAATGAAAACACTAAAATATTTTTCCTATCAGCTTTCGGGGCAAGTGAGAAAGGCTGATATCGTCAAAATGGACAACTTGTTATTAGGGAGTTTGTTAATAATAATAATAATAATAATAATAATAATAATAATAATAATAATAATAATAATAATAATAATATCATCATCTTTATCATTTTACTATTATTTATATTTTTATTATCAATATTTTATTTTAATTTACTGTAAACACCAAAGAAACTTTATGCAATACTATTCAGATAGTGCAATATTCTGAAACAGAAATATGGCAAGGTCTATTCACCTCGTAGTTAAATCTTTTTTTATTCTAAAAATTAAATTAAGGCTATTCTGCACGAATGGACCGACGTTCATATCAAGCAGCCGTAAGTTGTAGTTAATATCGTGTTGGTATATTTTAGTTACTTAAGTGTGAGAAAAAGTTTTATTTGTTGGGTTCATCTGTCTCATGTTCTTAACTAAGTTTATCTGACATCAGAATATCGAATGGATTTTCAGATTTGTTGTTTTGTCTAGCCGTCTGTTTTAATCTCTTTCTCCTTTAGGAAAGGAGAAGAGATATATCACATCATTTAGCTCATTATTTTCCCCGCTTTTGATAGTTTTCTTGAAATTCATAGGTGTCAATAGTCAATCAATAATAATGCTGAGTCGAACAATGACAGATGCTGTTGGTAGCAGATCAAAATAGTCATCTGTTAAAGTTAGAACGATAAAGAAACTTGTATAAACCACGTACGAGATAATAACGAATTTTATGATGAAAAAAGTATTTTTACACTTCTAGTTTTTCGTTATTCCAAGTTTAACTGAGATTAAGGCCCGATTTCTTAAACCGTGTAAACCTAGGATACCATATTGTTAGTTAGCTAGACACGCACAAATGGATTTCATAAACACATCCCGTACGGGATCCTAGCCATACACAGAACCGTGTCAGATGCGTTTATGAAATCCATTTGTGTGTCTAGCTAACTAACCATATGGTAGCCTAGGTTTACACTGTTTAAGAAATCGGGCCTAAAACACTAACTTAAGATGATTTAATCAGTCTTTCAATATACCTTATCAGATAGAGAATCAAATGAAGAACAAATAACTCTATTCAAAACAGTATAATTAAAATCTAAGGTAGAATGAGACGGCATTATGACAAAAAAAAATAATAAAACAAAAACGCTGGGTAGGAAAGAGAGAGAGAGAGAGAGAGAGAGAGAGAGAGAGAGAGAGAGAGAGAGAGAGAGAGAGAGAGAGAGAGAGAGAGAGAGAGAGAGAGAGAGAGAGAGAGAGAGAGAGAGACTCCTCCTACCCTTCCTTCCTACTTTTAAAGATCAAAGATGTGTTTTTACTACCTCATCGTCTTACTTCTGGGGAATTTCGCTTCGTGGAGCAAATGTGGAGGGGTAAAAAAAAATCTAAAATAGTTCTTTGGGTGAAATATCTCTCGGGGGCGAATTACCCTGAACACGTGAACCAGCATTAAAAATATATTAAAAGTAGGAAGAGAGCAATCCTAGATTCTTACCAGTAGAGAGAATAGAGCCATAAGAACACATACCTCAGATGCCGGGGCGCTGAGACCTGCTTGGCAGGTAATTCGCACAGGTGAGCCAGACGTTGTTGACATTGGGGAGGCTTTGTCCAGGTAGACCTGGAAGAAATCAAAGCATTTTGGTAGTCTGTTTATATGACGAATCATCAAGATCATGATATATTAATTAATGAATATCTAGACTGTAATTATAAAATAACAAATACGATGATAAACCATTTGAGAACACTGAAAGAATCATACTTTCATGAGATATAACTTGGGGAAAAATATCTTCCTTGCTTCTAAGAACAATTAAAAAATAAAAAAAAATTTAGTGTGCGATTTTTTCATTTTTTTTCATTCCATGTGTATATTATTAACTTCCCCATTCTTTTAAGGGGATTTAGTTTTTTTTCTATGTAGCTACTCGTGCTTTAGTCATAAAAAACTATACTGTCATTAAAATAGTGAATATGTACGAGTACAGTGATGTACAAAGCATGAGCTTTTTTTTTTTTTTACATCAAATCGGAGGTAGCAACAGTATATTATTACTCTGTATTCGGTGAATACAATGCTTGGTTCAAACCTTAAAGGTCTTGAAGTCGTCTCCCCACTGAAAATTCTCACTTCGACACATTTTTTTTATTTACACAGGTGAGGGCAATGGCACCCCTCATTGGTAACTCTCATCAACTCAGCAGGCTTTGTGTGACCTGAGCATGGCTTTTCAAAAAAGAAAACCCAAATTTGGACCTCAAAAGAGGGGAAAAAGAATCTTACCTGATCATCTGAGTCTTTAGGTGGGAAATGAACGGTTAATTTTGCTGTCGTTGATCTGAGATACATTTCCCCGGCTGCCTTACCCACTTGGCACTGATATTCGGTATCGTCCTCTACAAGAACGGGTTGTATATGAAGGTTGTAGATACCTGTAAAAAAAGATAATTATATATTCTAAGTATAACGGACATGAATAATACTAAATGTAAATGCTAAATTGCTAGACTTTCCAACAGACTTCTTAATAATAACAACACAGAAAATATGCCTCGTCATATTTTAGAATATTTTACCTATTTCATATTGATTCAGGTGCGATTTTATTATTATTATTATTATTATTATTATTATTATTATTATTATTATTATTATCATTATTATTATTATTATTAAAGTTCTGGATAAGCAAAATGAATACAACTGCACATTCCATGTATACAGTGGGCCAAATAAAAACCCACTATGGATATATTCATTGTTCTTTAGCTACTCTTCAGCAAGCTTCTGATGTAATGGTGTCATATCAAATACAATATTTCGTCACTGACTCACTCTAGTCCTACTTACCTTCGGAATCATTGATGATCATAGTGTATCTACTGAAACCTTCAAGCTCCGCGTCCGTTCCTAAGCCAAAGCCATCTCTGGTCCACTGAACGATCCCCACTCGATCGGCTACGCGACAGGGAAGCGTTATTGCTTCTCCGTGTTTTACTGTCACCGCTTCGGGCTCTTGAACGAACCTCTGTTCCCCGTAAGTGACTCCAACGAGGAGTGAGAATAAGAAATATCTCCAGACTGTAAAATCTTTTTTCCATCGTGTGGCTGAGTGTATCAATCTCATTTTCACCGATGAAAACGGAGGTTTCCAGTTCATTCGTGAAAGTGGTTCGCAAACGTCGTTAAGAGGAAAAAAAAATTTTCAAGCGCAAACTCAGGAATTCGTTGATGATTTCATTATGAGATCAACTGGCGCCCATCAGTTGCAAATCCAAAAATCTGTAATGAAAAAAAAAGTATCGTTCGTTGCTAGTAAAGTTACGGAGGTTTCTTATGAATAACTAATAAAATGAGAGATAAATATTAAACCACTTTCTCAAAATTTGCCTGTAGTATTTTTAACTTACCGATCCAGTTCTAAAGTTTAAGTCCCAAATGTTTCAAACTTTCACCTAAAATCTCAAAATATTTATCAGTTAACACTGCAAAGTGTTGTTGTTATTATTTATTATTATTATTATTATTATTACTATTATTATTATTATTATTATTATTAGTAGTAGTAGTAGTAGTAGTAGTAGTAGTAACCATTTCAAAAATGCATACTCCATCTGCTGTTTATATTAATAAAAATACCGACTTATGCGCTTTCAAGGAGAAAACTCTAAGAGTGCATTTCCTCAGCCCCTCAGGAGGTAAATAAATTCCATTATCTTCCTTTACGTCGTCTTACTTTTGAGTATTCTTTTTGTCTACCGTCCCGACCTATCCCACCCACTGATATTTCATCCCCAAACCCGACTATCCCACAGCCACAACCCATTCCTCCCTCATTCCCCTCACCTCCAACCTTTCCACACTATATTTCCTCTCAGGAGCACTTTTCTTTCCCAAGCAGAAACACTCACGGATCTGTTGACACCCTTTCTTCTTCTTCCGCTCATCTATCAGTAAGCCTGAGCGGCTACAGCTGATCTCTTAACAACACGGGGGAACAGAAGGGAAAATCATTCATGAGCACGCTGGGTTTTTCCTTGGCCACTAGGTTTATAACTCTTGCTACCTATCTTTTCTAAGAGTAATTAAGATAAACTATTTCATACTTCTGCAAATGTGAGCGCTATTCCGGACAGGTGATATCTCTCTATAGATATATTTAATACAACATTCCCCAACCATTAAATTCAACCCGAGAAAAGGGGAAGAGGAAGAGGTGAGGTAAAGGGGGTAAGGGAAACTAGGGGGTTGTTGTTGAAAGCTAAAAGGAGACTAGAGGAAGCCCACTAATATTCTTCCCGTGGGACAGCTTCTCGGCACCTCTCTCATGTTCTGCTAATTCCTAACTAAACTCCAGATAACGAAATGACATTGTATAAACAGACTAGTGGATCTGCGGCAACTTGGTAACGTTTCGAAATAAATTATATGGAGAAAAATGAATCACTTTGCAACTATATATATATATATATATATATATATATATATATATATATATATATATATATAATAATATAATATATATATAATAATATATATATAAATATATATATATAAAAAAAGAGAGAGAGAGAGAGAGAGAGAGAGAGAGAATGGCAAGTACTTTCAATTACCAAAAGAAAACTATCAAAGTCAGAGCTCTGACTTAGATAGTGATTTTTAAAATCGAAATTACCTTCCAGGTCCATTTTTTTTTTCTTAGTTCATTATAATAATTTTGATTTTTCCCAAGTATTGCTATTGGAATATATATATATATATATATATATATATATATATATATATATATATATATATATATATATATATATATATATATATATATATATATATATAAAGAGAGAGAGAGAGAGAGAGAGAGAGAGAGAGAGAGAGAGAGAGAGAGAGAGAGAGATTATTGCTGATCTTAACTGCCATGCCGTTTCTGCAGTTAGTAAATATTACTGTTAATTTCAATATTATGTCATCGAAACTAAATTAAATAGTTCAAAAAATATATTTTAAGTATTTTTAGATTCTACTTATGAACAATGCTTGTTAAAAAAAAAGTATGTACTACGAGAATGAATTGAATGTAATTTGAAAATAAATAATAAATAAAGTTAAAAGTTTGTAGGGTTAAGAGGCAAGCCTTATCCCTCCCCCTCTATCATCATAATTAGATAAACAGACCCCCATAACATAAATCTTGTTGGAACAGTTTTCAAGAGTCGAATAAGAGACCGGAACCAGGATAGTCTGCACCTGCATGTAAGTTGTCCCCACTTTTTTCGGCCTGTTTTGTTTATCAAGTTAAATTAATTTATCAGCAGTGAGAAAACAGAAGAAGAGTATTAAAAAAAATCGGGGATCGGTCCCTCACATATAACACCTAGCAGTCATTTCTTCAGTTCCATTAATCATTTGCCTTAAGCTTGAATACTTCGTTTTTCTATCTTAAATATTGCCACAATATTTACAGTGTATTTTTCATACAATATCCAGTCATCACTGTCTAGTACATGGCCATAAGGTAATTTTTCTATTCAGCTTTTGCATTTATTCCATTTATCAAATTTATTCCTCTTGAAGAGCTTGGTACTCTTCCTTGTCACCACTCTTATTCTCTCCTCTTGACTTACTCCTCAGTTATCACCCACCCGTCACCCCCCTTCGAAAGGCTATAGCTCTGACAGGTTGCCAAATGTACCTACTAACCAGACAACAGTTGGAAATCTCGCAGAATTATAGTATGATATTAGTTTTCATATGAAAATGAGTTTAATATAATGACATAGCTCAATATCAAATGGAGTTTTACTAGTTCAACTTGGCATATTTAATAATATAATTGTGCAAAGTCAAGACGGATACATTTTGCATATTATCCCACTTGGATAGATCCATATACAAATAACATAAGCCTACGAATGCCTTAGGCCGACGAATTTACCCTCTTTCACATGATGTAAGAATCCATCATCTGAGCAACGTGGCTCTTCCTCCACGTCCGGCCCTCTGTCCCCTCTAGTCATATGGTCATTGTCTTTTAGCATTTAAAATGGTGTTGATGATGACAGCTATTGTCCCCTTTTACCCAACATGTTATCCTAAACTATCCCTGAGTAGCAGATAAACCGCAATATGACTGCGTGAGAACTGGAGTCGTATCAACAAATAAGAGACTTGTAAATAGAAGCTACTTTGACTAGTATTCGATGTGAGTTTTGTGTTACCAAAAACATATTTTGTAACTACTGTTCAAAGTGAGTTTGCTATTACTAAAGACCCATCTTATTTTTACTTTCATTCAATGTAATGGTAATGATTGTTTTTAAGGCTACAAGGTGCATATTAGTGCGTGTGCATATTCTCTATTCTTCTACCTAAGCTTCATATTTCTTTATTCACAGAGCTCTCCCACTTCCTAGCCACAAGTAGCAAGATTTTTAGGTTTCTTTTTTTTCCTTGTGGAACTAGATGGCCTTGAACATGGGGCATAAACCCATAGAAATACTCCTTGTTTCTTGACTAAATTAGCAAATATCATAAAATATATAACAACAGTATTGCTTTCCGATATTAGTGTTCAAGTTAATTGCATTTCAGTATTATTAATGTGTACATTATAGAGCCTCTTTTTCATATATATATATATATATATATATATATATATATATATATATATATATATATATATATATATATATATATATATATATATATATATATATATATATACGAGAGAGAGAGAGAGAGAGAGAGAGAGAGAGAGAGAGAGAGAGAGAGAGAGAGAGAGAGAGAGAGAGAGAGAGAGAGAGAGAGAGAGAGAGAAGCGTTTATATTTTGGAGTCTCTTTAAGCAGTACTGAGAAGCAATACACCCCCAACGGGAAAGAAAATAACCAAGACAAAGAGAAACATTACCATGAGTTGGGTGTGAAAACAAACTGAGAAACACCACACAGAAACAGGTCTCGTTATAGCAACAAACATTATGGGAAGTAGAATTAGTTTTTCAGTGACAAGTGCTGGAGTAATATGAGTGTCTGGCAGGGTTATTAGTAATATATTTGAAAATCTTTGGGGTTTCCTATGTATTGTATACAGAGCATGCCTTTTGTATTGTTGCGCATGTTTAATATTGCAAAAAAAATGGACAAATTTTGTAAGCAGTATCTGCTTCACTTGCACTATTAATCCCCATTATACGGCTGGACGCAGACAAGTTAGAGTTGGGGCATTATGGCTAGATGCATTTACTAACGTTCCGCGGTGGGTTCGATTGTGAGTCTATTACCTCTTAATCTGAGTTTTCTTCCCAATGCTGTACCTACGTTAATCGCTTCCAGATACGCGCACTCTACTACTGAGCTACCGCAACGCCCTGTAAAGCCTCTTCTCGTGATATCAGTTAATTTTATATATCATACTTTCCATTCTTTGACTTTACACAGTATCTCCATGTTCTGGTGATAAAAACTGCATTTTGAAGCCATATTATTAGGGCTCATATATATTCGTAAGCATTAGGGGCCGTGATAGCTTAGTGGTAGAGTGCACAAGTCGGAAAGTGATAAGCATGACAAACGCAAGTTTGATCTCGCCGCGTGGCGCTAGGAAGGGCATCCAGCTTTTATCTCCCAGCGTTAACGTGTCAGTCGCCACCCCCTTTCGAATGTGGACTAACTGTGACATAAAACGGCAAAGAAGTAATTTGTAAGCAAGTAACAAATTGATTATTATTATTTATGCACAATAACGGCGTATACGCAATTTCCATTGCATTAAGTGGAGTTTACAAAATATGAAAGAAAGCATCAAATCTCGCGTAAAGTGTAAAGTATATTTGGATACCTATCTAAATACAGTCCAATATGTCAATATTTACTTTCCAATAATGTAAGATAGTTCTTCGTTATTATTATTATTATTATTATTATTATTATTAGTATTATTATTATTATTACATTATTATTATTACTATTATTATTATTGTAGTCGTTGTTGTGTTTGCTAAACTAGAGTTTGATGTCCATATATCAGTTAAAAGCATGACACAAGAATTCTTCTTTTTTCTTTTCTTCTTCTTTTCTACTTCTTTCTTTTTTTATTTTATTTTTATTTTTCTTCTTTTTCTTCTTCTTCTTCTTCTTTTCTTTTCTTCTTCTTTTCTACTTCTTTCTTTTTTTATTTCTTCTTCTTCTTCTTCTTTTTTTCTTTTCTTCTTTTCTACTTTCTTTTTTATTTCTTCTTCTTCTTCTTCTTCTTTTTTCCCCTACCTCGTCAGAGAAGTAGATTAGTTTTTACACCTCATCCCTGGCAGCTGTTTTTAGGGTTACTTTTATATTATCAGAGACTTTTGTGTTGGTTTGGATATAAAAAGAGAAAAGAGAGAGAAGGAGGAGAGACAGCATATGGAGGATGTATTTAGAGAAAGAATGATGTTGTCTCTAGGTATGAAAGTTCATTTTGAAGACGAGTTAATATTGATACGAGATGGGTATGAAATGTTGGAAAAACAGAAAGCTATTAATAAAGATGTATATTTCATCCCATTTTACTTTCTCATATTCATATGGATAGCTGTTTCTCGATAGCTTCTTGGAGGCGTGTTGATTTTGGCTAAATAACTTACGGCCGGATGACCTTCCTAATAGCAACCCTCTCACCTTTTCGTAGGTAGTTCATTGGATATAAGAATTATATACATTTGCTGATACAGGGAGAATTTAATGTCTTTTAACAACGGTTTTTAAACGCATGTATGCACACACACACACACACACACACACACACACACACACACAAAAGTAACCTTTGAGAGAGGGGAGACATGTAGGGAAATATTGTTGAGAAAAAAAAGTCTAAAAGACCTTCAAGAATGCAAAGAAGTGTTCATTAGACGATACAGAACACAGGAAGAGATGGGAAAGATCAAAAACTTGTTGCAAGAGGCAAGAAGGTTAAATGATGAAAGAAATGAAGAAGAGAAGAAAAATTTTCGTTACGGAATACTTCCAGACAAAGGGGAGATAAAGAAGATAATGACAGAAGATCAGGGGATGGGGCCTCATTAAGATTGTTATACACAAATGCTGATGGATTAGCTGGTAAGGCAGTAGAATTAAAAGATAGGATTCACAACAGTAAGGCAGATATAGTAGCAATTACAGAGACTAAGTTGAGTGAGGACATAAACAGTGTCACAGTTTTTCCTAAGGGCTTAAGAATACTAAGGGTCGAAAGATCTGAGAGGACTGGTGGAGGGATAGCACTGCTCATAAGTGAGAGGATTCAAGTTGAAGAGATAAACTTGGCTATAGAAAGTGAGTTCAGGGAATTTCTTGTTGCTCGCATAAATACTGGGTCAGAGAGCATTATAATAACTGTTGTATACAACCCACCAAGGAACCAAAATAGGCTTGAAATTTATGAGGAAAGTCATATAGGTACGATTGAAGTCATAAACTCAGTTGTTAACATGGCGCGGGAGAAAAAATGTAGGATTTTGATTATGGGAGACTTTAATCATAAAGAGATAGATTGGATAAATCTTGACCCACACAGTGGTGAGGACTCCTTTGGGGCAAGATTCCTAGATTGCGTACAAGGGAATTTCCTACACCAACATGTAATGGAACCAACAAGAGCCAGGGGTGGGGATGAGCCATCACTACTTGATCTGGTGTTCACAGATAATGTGTTGGATATTGAAAATATTGAGTATGAACCACCAATTGGAAAGAGTGACCACTGTGTGTTGTTGATGGAGTATATCATTGAAGACATTCTTCCTGAGAGTAGAGGCACTGAGGACATGAGGAGGAACTATCAGAAAGGAGATTACATCAAAATGAATGAGCTTTTTGCAGTTATTGACTGGAGAACCTTATTTTACAACAAATCTGTACAAGAAATGTATGACATCTTTTGTGAGAAATATGGGAAGATAGTAGATTGCTGCATACCTGTCACCAAAGTAGGTGTAATTCATGCCAGAGAGAAATGGTTCGATAATGGGTGTAAAAGAGCTAAGGAGTGGAGAGACAAATGCTGGAAAAGGTATAGGAGGAGAAAAAACATAAATGCCTGGCAAACCTACAAAAGAGCAAGAAATGACTACCTAAGTAAAAGGAGAGAGGCAGAGAAAGATTATGAGAGGGACATCACCAGGAAGGCGAAAGAAAATCCCAAGCTTTTCCACAGCTTTATCAGAGGAAAACTGAAGGTAAAAGAACAGGTTTTAAGGCTAAAGAGAGCGGATGGAAGCATCACTGAGACGGACGAAGAGATCTGCAAAGAATTGAACAAGGAGTTTCAGTCAGTATTTACAGTAGAAAATACCCCACCCCCTCAGATTGCAGTGATAGAAGCTCAAGGGCCGGTATTAGAGAACATCAACCTTACAGCCACAGAGGTATGCAAAGCGCTGATGGATTTAGATGTTCATAAAGCTACAGGTCCTGATGACATATCCCCTCATGTGCTTAAAAAATGCGCAAACACAATATCAGTGGCACTAAGTATCATATTTAAGGAGTCATTGGAGTCGGGGGAGATTCCAAGATGCTGGAAACAAGCAAATGTGATACCTATCTTCAAAAAGGGAAGGAGGGGATACGGCTCTGAACTATAGACCAGTTTCCTTGACCAGCATAGTTTGCAAAGTTATGGAGAAACTACTAAGGAAACATATCTCTCTTCACTTGGAATCCTTCAACTTTTTGTCAGTGAGGCAACATGGCTTCAGAGAAGGAAGATCAACAGTAACAAACTTATTAGAATTTTATGATGAGGTAAGCCAAATCTTACAGGAAAGAGAGGGCTGGGCAGATTGCATATTCCTAGACTTCCAGAAAGCATTTGACACTGTTCCACATGGGAGACTTATTAGGAAGCTGCAATCAATGGCTAGAATAGGTGGAAATGTCTTGGAATGGATAAAAACTTACTTAGAAGGAAGGGAACAGAGGGTTAGAGTAAGACACTCAGTGTCTGAATGGAGAAGAGTTAGTAGTGGAGTTCCACAGGGTTCAGTTTTAGGGCCACTTTTGTTCCTTGTATATGTAAATGACCTACCAGAGTGTGTAAATTCATTCATGAATATGTTTGCAGATGATGCAAAGATTGTGAAGAAAGTAAAAAACGAGAACAATGGTAGAGAACTTCAGGAGGATCTAAATAATCTGCATGAGTGGTCAGAAAAGTGGCTAATGAAATTCAATACCTCAAAATGTAAGGTAATGAGAATGGGTACAAGTGCAAGAAGGCCCAAGCTTGACTACTCGGTGGCTGGAGTACAACTTCAGGAGACAGAAAATGAGAGAGATCTAGGAGTAAACATATTGGCAGATTTGTCTCCAGAAATACATATAAATGGCGTAGTAAGGGCAGCATATGCATTCTTATCAAATGTAAGGGTAGCCTTCAGGCACATGGACAAGGAAATGTTCAGAAATATTTATGTAACCTATGTGAGGCCAAAACTCGAATATGCAGCCCCCTTTTGGAATCCGCACTTGAAAAAGCACATAGCTAAGCTTGAAAAAGTTCAAAGACATGCCACGAAACTGGTGCCAGAAATACGCAATCTCGGTTATGATGAGAGGCTGAGGGAATTAGACTTGCCATCACACGAAGCTAGAAGAGTAAGGGGGGATATGGTGACAGTCTTTAAATTCCTTCATGGTTATGATAGAGTGGATAGGGATCGATATTTCGATATGGCTGGCTCTAGAACTAGAGGTCATAGTTTGAAGCTTCGGAAGAAAACTTGTTTGCAGGATGTAAGGATATACTTTTTCAGTGTAAGAGTAGTTGATAATTGGAATTCGCTAAGCGAGGAGGTAGTTAATGCTACCTCAATCCATAGTTTTAAGGACAGGTATGATAAGTATCACTAAGTCTAAAAATGGAACCGATCAGGAGACGGGAAGATACGAGCTTTGGGCTCTTTCCCGTAAACACAATTAGGTAATCACAATTAGGTAATCACACACACACACAGAGAGAGAGAGAGAGAGAGAGAGAGAGAGAGAGAGAGAGAGAGAGAGAGAGAGAGCATACCAGTAAGGTATAATTATTTATAAATGCACAGTTCCATAACCATCAAAGTAAAAAAAAAAAATCGGGTTTAATCGTTAATACAACATTGATCGACTACCGTCGCAGTACGTGTATTCACCTTGTGATCAACTCGAACTGCATATTATAAAGGCTAAAGAATTATCTGAAACACAGAGTTACACGTGCAATTAAAGGGATTTACAGCCTGCTTCTGTTATTTCCACTGACCTAACTACAGGTCTCCTTGCCTGTCTGAATGCCTACCTGCTCGCAATCACTAAAAAAATATCCAGTCTAACTCTTGAGTAACTGCTTATCAGAGTCTCTCCCTTGACAGTCTGACTACAGACAGACTAACCACTGCGTGCTTGCTCCCTGAATTATGATTCCCAGTATCCCTCCTTCCTGGCTTACTACTGCCTGCCTGTCTGTGACTCTTCTGCTCTGCTTGCCAAAGTGACTGGCTACCTGCCTCCCTTTCTTTCTGCTTGTCTGAGTGACTGAATGCCAATCTCCCTTCCTCACTGCTTGCCAGTCACTGGATGCATGTTTCCCTTCCTTTCAGCTCGCCTGAGTAACTGACGGACTGTTTCCTTTAATTTCTGCTTGTCAGAGGAACTGACTGCCTGTCTCCCTTCCTCTCTGCTTGCCAGAGTGACTGACTGCCTGTCTCCCTTCCTCTCTGCTTGCCAGAGTGTCTATCTCCCTTCCTTTCTGCTTGCCAGAGTGACTGACTGCCTGTCTCCCTTCCTATCTGCTTGTCAGAGTAGCTACTGCTTGACTCCCTTCCTCTCTGCTTGTCAGTGGCTGACTGCCAAGCAAACCAAGGAACACGACCCTTAAGTAAACATTACAAGAAGCAACAGAGAAATGGTGTTGACATAAATTCCCTCGAAAGCCAGATTCATCGAATACTTGCGTCTCCGTTCGCACCTTCCGTGCTAATACTTATGTGTAGAATGTACGCCATTACAAAGAGAAATGGGGCTTGGAAAAAAAAATAGTGAGAGAGTAATGAGAGAGAAAATTGAAGAGGAGGAGGGTTGTTTATATATAAGCTTTAAGTCGTTTCAGGAGGTTATACTGGCAAGTTTAAAACGGAATATACTGAGAATACAGACAATAGAATATTAATAATACAACAACAAAAGCAGTAACAATGACAATAACATTATTATTATTATTATTATTATTATTATTATAGTAGTAGTAGTAGTAGTAGTAGTAGTAGTAGTAGTAGTAGTAGTATAGATTATTATTATTATTATTATTATTATTATTATTATTATTATTATTATTATTATTATCATTATTATTACATTAGGCTATTATAAATAATAATAATAATTTAGCGAAGGAAAATACACACGGAAGGCTAAATATATATGGAATATAATACATACAGATAGATACAGACAGGTAAGGCAATATATATATATATATATATATATATATATATATATATATATATATATATATATATATATATATATATATATATATGAGAGAGAAAGAGAGAGAGAGAGAGAGAGAGAGAGAGAGAGAGAGAGAGAGAGAGAGAGAGAGAGAGAGAGAGAGAGAGAGAGAGAGAGAGAGAGAGAGAGAGAGTTTACATAAGAGTACGTTATGCAAACAAAACCACTTCAAGCAAAAATATTTGGGTAATCTAGAGACCATTTTTTAAAACATTGTAGTTGCTTCTGTAGAACAGTCCTGCAATGTTATCTTCCATAAATAATCCCTTAAAAATGAGAGGCCCATGTTACAGGATGACTTATGATGAAGTTGAAAAATATTGCATTTTGAATATATAGCGTTGTTGGATCAATCCCATAACAGGCACTTACTGTACCTCAGTCCCACATGAAGCACCTAAGTTCAACATTTATTGTTGGGTCAGGTTAACCTGACCTTACTTTACTTCAGCTTACCTTTCCTATCTTAAACCAAGCCAACCAAACCTAAACTAATCTAACCTTACCAAACCCTAAAGGGGGTTTACACGGTCAAACGGTTCGTCGAACGCGGTTCGACAGACAAGTGTTTGAAGTGATGTTCGAACGTGTGAACGAGGTAGTTGGTTGTCGAACACGTTCCGTGTTCGACAACCAAATACCCCGTTCACACGTTCAAACATCACTTCAAACACTTGTCTGTCGAACCGCGTTCGACAAACCGTTTGACCGCGTAAACCCCCCTTAAGTTTAAACATTTTAGTTAACATCCATGCCAGTGTTCAACCTCAAGCCCATATTAGGCACCTGTCTTTTGCCTCAATCCCAGATTAAGCACCTAAAAGTTTCAGGTGCCTATTCTACGACTGATCAGTATTGTGTGCTACTGGTAATACTACATTCTAGCTCAAAAAAAAAAAACTCGGAATCCTATATCTTGAGCCTAAAAAATGACACATATAAATAAATTTTCGTCATAAAAAATGAAAATAGGCTTTCACACAAAAACGAGGGGAATGTATTAAAAAGTACAATAATAAATAGCAAAAGTACTTTTTCCCCTAGATCTAGGAATTTTAAAAGGAGAGAGATAAAAACATTATAAATTTCTCAGAAAGCAAGATAAGAGACATATATATATATATATATATATATATATATATATATATATATATATATATATATATATATATATATATATATATATATATATATATTGAAATAGCTTGGAAAAATACAATTTCGAGGGTATTTATACAAATAAGTATAATTAAATCGTTATATACAGATTACTGCCATAATAAAAGGCTGGCATATAAAAGCATCATTCTAATAAAAATGAGAGAGAGAGAGAGAGAGAGAGAGAGAGAGAGAGAGAGAGAGAGAGAGAGAGAGAGAGAGAGAGAGAGAGAGAGAGAGAGAGAGAGAGAGAGAGAGAGAGAGGTTGATTGATTGATTGATTTTGTGGAATATTTGCAAATGATATCCCAATGTATCATAAAATTACTAGTTTTAACACAGTCAAACCTTTTTCTCAGGGACAAACTATAAGCATGAAATTACGAATTATTGCATGTCAGTAATGACCCAAAGTCACTCATTATCATTAACGTAATAAAAAAGCCAATATATCAGCTACTTTATTTGAAAAGATGGTGAATTCACATTTATTCTAAATATAATCTCGAAGATTAGAATTTTTATACGTATCTGTTAACTCGAGGTAATCTTCATATTCTAGGAATGTTATATTTATTTTCACTGTATGTATTACCCTCTTACTTATGAGTTCAATTACATGTCTACTTATAAGTGTATTCTTAGTTTTGTAAAAGAATAGTCATTGGAGAAATGGAAATAAATGTTTGCTTGTTTGTTTATTTATAGATAATAAATTGGCACACACTGCAAAAGTTATTAGTTACACGAATGCCGTCAGACAACAACAGCAACATGAATAATAATAATAATAATAATAATAATAATAATAATAATAATAATAATAATAATAATAATAATAATAATGGACGAAAACAGTATAAATAACAACAAAATAAGTAGAAAAAGGAGGAGGAGGAGGAGGAGGCGGAGAGATGGATGAAGAGGAGGAGGAGGAGTAGAAGATGGAGGAGGAGGAGAAGGGGGAAGGGAAGAAGAATGACGAGATAAAGGAGGAGAAGAAGGAAGAGAAGGAAAAGAGGAAGAAACAAGAAGAAGAAGAAAGGAACAGATTGGCGTTCTCTTATTTAATTAACTCTCCTTGTCTATGGGTGAGTGCTCTTTTTTACCATTTGTCGGAAGTACCATGAAAGGAGGATATGTATACATTTTAGACAGATGGTAAAGGTGGCTATGAAGGAGGTAGGAAAAGGAGGAGGGGAGGAGGACGGGGGAAAGACGAAGAGGAGGAGGAGGAGGACATCTTCCTCATCGTCTTCCCTCTCGAAATTCCTCTTGTTTAAAGGCATGAGAGTGGGTGAGATATTTTCCCCTCTTCAGTTTTTTGTTTTGTGTCTATCTCTTTCTCCTTTTTTTTTCTTTTTCTTGTCTTTCTTATTAAGTAAAGTACCTAAAGGGGTTACATGAATGAAAAGGGGAAAAAATGAGGCAAAAAGATGAAAAAAGGAAAAGTTAAAATTATACCAAGTGAAAGGTAGAAAGAACTGGTAGTGCTCTTAAAGTTTGGGGTGAAATAAAAATGAGTGTGTTGTTGCCATCCTCTTCTTCGTTAATTTCACAACAGAGCTGCGGGACGGGAACTTTTACTCTATCTAAAGAATGAGATAAAAGATTCTGTTCTACTACAGGCCTCATACATCTAAGACCGTGCAAATGAGTTGACAAGGTCTTACATCATGGTGTACCTCCAATAATTGCTCACTTTATCCCTGAATGGCTTCGAGAAAGAGAAAAGCCTTACGACCATGCTTTGAGAACTGAACTCGGAACTTTCTGGGTGAGATCAAGTGATATTTATCCACAGAAAACGTTAACCTAATAAGATAAAATGCGACAATGTAAGTGACAGATTCGACGAAATTATCTTTTGCATGTTTTGTTTTCCATTTATACACAAGATATAAACGGCGGGCCGAGGTAGCTCAGTGATAAAGCGCGCGAGTCGGGAAGTAATGAACCCAATAAACACGGGTTCAATTCCACCTAAGAGCGTTTTGAAGGGTATCTAGCATATTTATCTGTTTGTATCCACTCGTACTCGTACTTAAATGGGGACTAATATATATATATATATATATATATATATATATATATATATATATATATATATATATATATATATATATATATATATATATATATATATATATATATATATATATATATAAACACACACACACACACGAGTATATCCTCCATATAACTCATAGGTGCGATACCCAAGACTTTAACTTCCCTTTGCCACAATCGCTCGAGAATAAGGAGAGGGTAGTGTCTCATTCGTGTTGTAGCTCCTACCAGCTTAACAGACTCCTTTAGAATACCGTTAGCTGTGTGGGGTTATTGTGGAATAGCATCTTTCAGACACCACTCCATGCTAGAGGCAAGAGATGACAAATACTTCCTGCATTTCTCATGGAGAAATATCTCTCCATCTATTTATGAATCTATCTATCTATATCTATTTATCACACATATTTAATAAGTCTATCAATCTATCCATTCCTCTACAACATTTTGAGAGGGAAAGTATAATTAAATCTATATCTGTATTAACTACGAGTATTTCAGACAGTTCCATTGCTGTATGCATACAGAACGGAATTCAGTAAAGGATATAAACAAGTTCACAATGTTTATATTTGCGGAAAGGTTACGGGATAATCTCACCACATACTCGTATAATCTCTCCTAAAGTGACGGAGGCTATCACGTGTAGCCCCATAGCTCTGTTAAAAAGTTGTCCTTCAAGCGACATTAGGAATCGAATTTGGGACCTTTTTGGGTGAGAGTTATGAACTATATTTAAAAGAAACAGAGAAGGCTTTAATATGGTATATGTGATTCTGAGGATTTACTGCATATCTTAAACTGAAAAATTTTCCATTGAAAACATATGACACATAAATATGTAAATGTCACATAGGGTATTTACATCATGACCTCACTAGACTTGTTTAATGTTATCATAAAACCTATGATGTTCTTACATATATTGATATATTAACATTGAGTCTACTAATACGAGAAATCTGCATCACTGATGAAAAACTAAATATGTTCTTACATTATAATTTTATAAGATTTCTTTTATAATGTTTCAAGATTACTTACGTATTTTTTTATAATGCGTATATAAATGTTGAATTAACCAATTTAAAAAATAAATTTGCATCACGGATCTTTGACAACGATATCATGTTGCAAGCCTGACGACGCATAATATTGAAGATTATATTGCACAAGTTTGTAATCCGATTACTTGTTTCGGTTTTTATGTTCAAGTTTTCTCTATTGAGATGCAAAGACGCATGTAAAGTTATATTTGAGCTTCTGTGAGTACGTACAGAAGTGCTAGAAAAACAGTCATTTGAAGACAAACACTGAAGCACTGTGATATTAATATGATATAAAAGACAGCAAATATATACGTAAATCTAAATGGAAATTACTTACAGATTCTATTAAATATAATAAATAAATAAATAAATAAATAAATAAAGATAGATAGATAGATAGATAGATAGATAGATAGATAGATAGATAGATAGATAGATAGATAGATAGATAGATAGATAGATAAAATAAAAGTAAGAGAATTGAATGTACATAAAAATACTGAGAGTGAAATGAACATGCTAAGTGTCTACATGTCAGGTGTGAGCTCGAGGGTGGATTGAGAGCCCAAAGTAGCATGGATAAAAAATTAAAAGAAAAAAATTAGGCACAGGGAGGAAAATTGAATTTGATAAGTACTGTCAAGAGGACGTCAGGTAGGATAAAGCGAGCTGGGAAAGAGATGATTACATCATAAATAAAGACAGAAATACGAGAGTGAAAATCAATATGAACGTGGCTTACAAAGAAAGGATTTGTATATGATAATTACAAGGTTTAGAAAAATGTGAAAAGCGAACTATGAGTTACACATTTATACTCAAAGAAAAAATAGTCGATATACATCGAAAGTTATTATTTAGTTATAATCAATACTTTAAGAATATAAATAAATAACATACTATAGAAATAAAAATATATCAATAAGCATACATACATACATATATATATATATATATATATATATATATATATATATATATATATATATATATATATATATATAATATATATATATATATATATATATATATATATATATATATATATATATATATATATATATATATATATATATATATATATATATATATATATATATATATATATATATATATATATATATATAATAGACGATCGTAAGTACACAAATAAAGTGTGCATCAGAAGAAAAATAACAATAGTCATTTTACAGAGAAAAGAATCAGAAAAACTAGTGATAGTGACTAGCAGCAGAGATGAAATTGGGCGGGGCACGTCAAGGTTGGCACCCAGTGCCAAGTGGTAAGGGCGCTGATTCATTCCGATCACAAACACGACACTGCAAGTTCTGGGTATTTCCCCTCTCTCTCCGAATCTGGCACATACCCAGTGGCATTATGTCCTCCCATGTAAATTAGATCCGACTGAACTAAAAAGGAAATTTATGCAACATTAATTAATGTATGAAAAAATGTTCGAGAACCAAATGTTAATGGCACTTCTCTAATGTGAAAGTGATGACCGTAAGAGTATTGTTGTGGTTATTATGTATGGTTATTTTTGAGTCTGTCAATTCTATTAAATTTCATAACATTACGCAACTTTTCAATATATTTCTACCTTACTACTATCATTATTAAGGGTCAACCAAGAGAGTATCATAGTGGAGTATTTTCATGCCGCATTTAAGTAATAATCAGTATTGAATAATATATAATTAGTTTTGTAGTAATCAACATTCTACAGGTTCACAAACCTCACTTGCAATCCATCAATTTTTGACATTTTTAGATATTTTAAAACAATTTTTTGTCTTCACTACATCATCAAGCCCTAATACTGCTTGCCCATGTATATTCCTTCTTAAATTTATGGTTATCTCTGTGATTTTCATGTATAAAGGAAGGGGGACTAGAATACAGTATCCGTGTTCCCCTACGTGTCGTAAGAGTCAATTGAAGAT
>JAXCGZ010006643.1:0-31927 GCA_037179515.1 Halocaridina rubra
GATTGTATCTTCATGATTGCAACACTAGATCCTAGTAAAACTATGAATGAACGTGCACCAGATTGTCTCCCTCTGCTTAATTATTTCGTAGAAATCTGTCATTATGGTCCTCAATTATCTGTATTTATTTAGGATATGATGCTTCCTGAGACGCTGCTAAAGCTATAGAATTGTTTTAAGTGTTATTTTTTTTTTCATTTTGGTGCAGCTTAGCAGGTTTTTTTTTTTTGCAGTTCATCTCAAGTTTTTATTATACTTGGTTTGGTTCTGTGAATTAATGAAAGAGATTTCAAAGCTTGACCTATTTCTCTTGCTTTTTCGGAGTTTCTCTCTCTCTCTCTCTCTCTCTCTCTCTCTCTCTCTCTCTCTCTCTCTCTCCTCTCTCTCTCTCTCTCTCTCTAGAAAAAAAAATAATGAGAAGATGAAAGTTTAAGTCTGTTTTTGGCCGGAAAGCTTTAGTAAGGGCATACACTCAGGGTAACGATTACATCTGCCAAAAACAAGTCCTTCGTAATAAGGCAACCGTCCTAGCCCTTAGGAAAAAAAGGGAGTTCATGACGTAAAACCGAATCATGTGGCCGGAAAGCCACAAATTTGTAGATAAGTCCAAGTAAAAAGCTTGAAATAAATCTCTTATCACTACCCATGGAAGCTGGGTTAGAAGAAGTTTGACAACGGGAGATAAAAATACAAAAAGGGAAAGTTTTTCGGCCTTTTAAGTATGACGCTTTTTCTTCCCGTTCTCGCCACCACAAAGACCACAAACCCCAAAGACACACACCTGTAACAGGTGAACCTCACGGAGGATCTCGCTAATTAACTTTGGGTCAGATGTGGTGAAAGGTGATCAATAATAGTAAAATAAGATTCGTTAAAGTTCTTTTTGTTTGAATTTGGTCATTTGAGACTCGGGCCCGATTTCTTAAACAGTGTAAACCTAGGATACCATATTGTTAGTTAGCTAGACACACACAAATGGATTTCATAAACGCATCTGACGCGGTTCTGTATATGGCTAGGATCCCGCAACCATACACAGAACTGCGTCAGATGCATTTATGAAATCCATTTATGTGTGTTTATCTAACTAACAATATGGTATCCTAGGTTTACACTGTTTAAGAAATCGGGCTTAGGTCATAGAAATTTAGAGAGCTGAGAAGAGGTGAAAATGTTAGAATTAGCATAGGAAGTTTAAAGAATATAGAAACCCCTCTCTTGGGGTCAAATCCATGGATCTGGTCTTAATTCATACCTTTAAAATCAAAATTAACACGGTTACTAGAAACAGGTGCGACTCCAGACCAAATGAAGAACTTGGGTGAGAATAGAGTCGAGTTAGCTGGAGGTGATACTTGAAGGAGATCAGTGGAGGAACCTACCAACTTGCCTACCTTCTCTAAGATCCTTAAAAGGATCTTGGGGGGTATCAAGGTGTGTGTGTGTGTGTGTGTATGCGTGTTTGCGTGTGCACTACTGTGTGCGTATGTGTGTACGCTTGTAATATGTGTCACCTGACCTTCCCTTTAGGCTTGGTGACTAGCTGACTACTTTACCTGTCTTTCCCCCTCCCCCTCCTTGTACCTTTAAACCTTCATTCACCCCCCCCCTCCATTCCTGCAGGCTTTGAATATTTGTTATATTTAAGTAATGTGTTTGTCTTCTTAGCTTCAAGCACGTTTTTGTATTAAACTGTGATCATTGAGTTATCCCTGCGTGACATGCCTCATTGTATGTGCACAGTTGATTATTATTATTATTATTATTATTAGTAGTAGTAGTAGTAGTAGTAGTAGTAGTAGTAGTAGTAATAGTAGTAGTAGTAAATAGTATCACCTTACAAATATCTTTTTGTTTTTTGTTTACATCGTCATGCTCTGCAAATGGAGATATGGTAGTATCAACGAAAGTACAGCAAAAGACGCATTTCAATTGTGTTATTTCAACTTTTTTTTTTAATGGTAGCATAAAATTGTAAATAACAACAACAATGTTTTTTATACTTTTTTTATTGGGTAAACAAGGATTTTTACCCCTTGTTTGATGATACATTGCTTTGTAATATAAAGATATCAGAGAAGATAAAAAAAAAATAGATATTTTGGTGAATGTATTTACAGAGAGTTTCTTCATGATACTCTTTTGGGATAGTCAATCAAATGCATTTGCCGAAAAAACCATACTTTGGATAATTTGTTGTTCCGGTTTTACGCCACGGCCTCCCTTTTCTACCAAGGGCTAGGACGGTTGCCTTCTTGCAAAGGACTTGTTTTGGCAGATGTAATCATTACCCTGAGTGCATGCCCTTGCTAACTTCAGACTTTGGATAATTTAGATCTACAGCTAATTGAAACGAGATTCTTTTCTTATTCTGACACTACACTACACTATTTTCTCTCTCTCTCTCTCTCTCTCTCTCTCTCTCTCTCTCTCTCTCTCTCTCTCTCTCTCTCTCTCTCTCTCTCTCTCTCTCTCTCTCTCTCTCTCAAAATTAACTAGTAAATAACTGAATACAAACACAAAACTATAATTAAAATATAATAATAATTCTGTTAATTATTGAATAAACAAATAAATAGAAAAAATGAAAACGAAAACAATTAAATAACAAATTAAACAAAAAAGGGGAATGACAGAATAGAAGAATAGAAACAGTAGAGATAAAGAGACCAACGAGGAAATAAACTAATAAATAGCATAAATAGAAAAGAATAAAAAGGAAATTACTAAAAAAAAAACAAATAGAAAAACATATAAAAATTTTAATAACAATAAACAAATATATTGAAAAAACAAAATAGGGGAATGATGGGTAATGACTGAATAAACAAATAAACAGAAAACAATAATAGAAAAATTAAGAAAAATAGAAAAATAGAAAAAAATAGCATTTTCGCGAAAGTCCATGAACTTCTGCTACTTTCCAAACAACTCGTCCGATTTGGTCATCGAGGTCTTAAAAGACGAAATCGGAAGTAGCCAAAATACTTGTCTCAAGAAGGCGAAGTCGTAGCCATCAAAGACATTAGCACACAGATAATAGGGGTAAAAGGGGGAGGGGATTTGTGATGTTGGAGGGGGAAGGTTAGTAAGGGCATACACTCAGGGTAACGATTACATCTGCCAAAACAAGTCCTTCGTAAGAAGGCAACCGTACTAACCCTTAGTAGAAAAGGGAGTTCGTGACGTGAAACCGAATCCAATCCATCCATTTTTCTTGAGTGAGTGCTGCAGTATGGGAGTATTTGCTTGCATTTGACCCCTCTGAAGATACTATTTCACTATTGTCTCCAGAATCTTATTTATTCCTTACATGAAAGCTACAGTATGACATTTTCAACCCGCTATCAATCCCCGTGAAGGTATTGTTCTACAATTGCCCTTGTTCCGGTTTTTTTTTTACGTCACGGACTCCCTTTTCTACCAAGGGCTAGGACGGTTTCCTTCTTGCGGAGGACTTGTTTTGGCAGATGTAATCGTTACCCTGAGTGCATGCCCTTGCTAACCTCACACCGTGACGGGGCGCGAACCCTCGACCTGACGCCTCAGAGTCGCAGACGCTACCGCTTGAGCCGCGGTGACTACTGTTCTACCATTGCCCAAACACATCTTATTTTTTTCTTTACACGAGGGCTGCTGCATGACAGTTTAACCTATAAGGAAACCTGAGCGTGTGATGATACTGTTTCTACATTGACTCCTCACATTTCATCGTGTATTCACTGGGCCTGTTGGGTTGACAGCGGTCAAAATACAAGGGCCGCTACTACTCTCCCCTTGTCACTCAAGCAGTTTGGCAAAGATATGTTATATGAACCCACTTGTAGAGTCAAACTCGAGTTACTGTTTTGCCTTCAGCCCCACACTTCTAACAGTGTACTCACTGGAACTGGTTTCTTGACAATGGATATAATTATAAGGGATTCCACTACCCGCTCCTAATCCTTGAAGGATTTTCCCTAAAGTATCTCATATGAGCCACCTTGGAAAGTCGAACGCAGAATATCCTCTGTAGAAGTTAGGCACAGATCCACAGAGCCTTACAAAGTATTCAGGACAGGGTCAAAGTTCAGAGTCATGTTTGCAGAAACAGACAGAATAGAAAGCATGTAAACAGATAGATAAAAGGACAGGTAGGGGGATAGAGAGAGGCTTACCATCCTATTTCCAGATGGTTAGTGACAAAAATTTCTTTTATTTATTTGCTTATCTATCTGTCTTTCTATCTATCTATCTATCTATCTATCTGTCTGTCTATCTATCTATCTATATCTATATATATATATATATATATATATATATATATATATATATATATATATATATATATATATATATATATATATATATAGAGAGAGAGAGAGAGAGAGAGAGAGAGAGAGAGATACAAAGTAGTAGTAGTAGTAGTAGCAGTAGTAGCAACAACAGCAGTAGCAGTAGTCCTTTATTCTATATCACCGAACTTAGGCCTATTTCTGTTCATGGCTAATTTTTTTCTCTTATTACAGTAAGTTTAAATTCCATTTTATATTAGTGGTACACAGATCTACATATACACATAAGGCGATGCATAAGAATTATTAAATAAATTATAAATTTGATAGACTGCCAAGAATTGTTCTTCCTTATTTAGAGTTTATTGAGTGGCCCTGTCTTACCGGCATCTTCTTCTTCTTCTTCTTCTTTTTCTTCTTCTTCTTCTTCTTCTTCTTCTTCTTCTTCTTCTTCTTCTTCTTGGATACAAGAATTACTAAAATCATAGATTATTCTTTATCTTTTTTGGTAGTTCTTCCTATATGTGTATGTGTGTTTTACCCAGTGGCTGGATTCTCACAACCTCACAATATTACTTATATATATATATATATATATATATATATATATATATATATATATATATATATATTATATATATATATATATATATGAAGAAAAAATCAACATTAGCTTTAGAAAAAATCTTTAGTATTAATTATCACTAAAAGTTACCATGGAAATCATAGCGAGCAATATCAAACTAGTAATATTGCTTTGAAAATAAAATCAGCAACTCCTTATTCGTACCTTCAAACCGCGACATACGCGAGTACCATTTGTAAATAAATAAATAACTGAAATGAAATCACTCCGCCTACGGTTTTTGTGTCTTCCTCGCCTACGCTTTTTCCATTTACATCTTGCCACGGTCGAGAACCGTCCGAAGTACCCCGCCTACGCCCACACGCTCTGACACAACTCATTCCCCCACGCCCTACCGGCAGAAACTCCCTCAAGGACATTGCCTAATAAGCCACTTTGACGCCCGGTTTAAAGATCCACCGGGAATCCTACGCTATTAACGAGAAAACTTACCTCAAATGCTTTCAGGTACACATCATCACTCAAAAATCACTGGATGAGTGCTTGCATTTTTTAGGAATTTCGCTGATAAACTTGTTTACTGTACGTATGTGCAGCTGTTTAGTCGCTTTATGTATGTATGTATGTATGTATGGATATATATATATATATATTATATATATATATATATATTTATAATTAATATATATATATATATTATTATATATAATATATATATATATATATATATATATATATATATATATAATATAATTCTAAACAGACAAAGTCGTCTAATGGAAAACTATTTATAGTTGTAAAACATAACCAAAACTTTTCATGTTATCATCATTAAATAAAATCCTTGCTACTTGTTAGTTTAAATATATAGAAGTTATTGAAAAGTTAATTAATATTTTAAACAGTTAAAAAAACAATTAAATGATATCATATCCTAAAATCCAGTCATACCTGGTAAGCGCCTCTCTCTCTCTCTCTCTCTCTCTCTCTCTCTCTCTCTCTCTCTCTCTCTCTCTCTCTCTCTCTCTCTCTCTCTCTCTCTCTCTCTCTCTCTCTCTCTCTCTCTCTCTCTCTCTCTCTCCAACCCACTTACTTAATCATCCGAATCTTATTGCATTTTTTTTTCCTTACACCTCACACACATGATTGTACAGATGAACAAAACTCAATATTTTGTAATCTTATTTCTTATCATATTATACATTTGGGTTTTCTGACATGAAAACAGGGCACTAACTTCATAAAAACTTTGTAACATAAATTAGGTATGTTTTGGGGAATATTTTTACATTTCTTATTATTTATGGGAGAGAGAGCGGCAAACCTTTTAGTCCTTAGAAATTATTTGTTCTTGTTTTTTGTGCATTCATTTTAGTACTGGTATTTTCAAGATTATTTTATCACCGGGATTATGTACAACTGAAACTGTTTTCTAATTTTTATAGTTATTCATATGCATTTTGGTCTAACGTTAATTATTATTATTATTATTATTATTATTATTATTATTATTATTATATATATATATATATATATATATATATATATATATATATTTATTTATTTATTTATTTTCCGTAGTCACCGTGGCTCAAGCGGTAGCGTCCGCGACTCTGAGGCGTCAGGTCGAGGGTTCGCGCCCCGTCACGGTCTGAAGTTAGCAAGGGCATGCACTCAGGGTAACGATTACAGCTGCCAAACCAAGTCCTTCGCAAGAAGGCAACCGTCCTAGCCCTTGGTAGAAAAGGGAGTCCATGACGTAAAACCGGAACAATATGCATTTTGGTTAAAGATTAATTATTATTTATATATATATTTTCCCATTTGTTTCCAGTTTTGGGAAATTATCAGTGACGAACATGGCATTGATCCCATGGGAGTTTACCAGGGAACCAACAGAGATATCGAGGAACTCCAACTGGAAAGAATCAATGTATACTTCAATGAAGGTTCCAGTTATCACCATTATGTACCGCGTGCCATTCTCGTCGATCTCGAACCTGGAACTATGGACTCTGTTAAAGCTGGACCTTATGGACAACTATTCAAGCCCGACAACTTCGTTTTTGGTAAGTATCATAAACAACTGAGTTTGATGAAGATCTGTGGTTACTGTATTCTTTGAAAATTGATGAAGCCCTCTGATTATTGTATTCTCCGAAAATATAAGAAATATAATTTTATAATGAATATGTAGACCTGAACATAATGTGGTTAAGTTATTTAATAGTGCATGTAAGTTTTTGGCACCCATTATGTTTTCATATCTTCAGTATTTTTTTCAGTTTTAAGGTGTTGAAATTTATCGCAACATTGACCCCTTTTGACCTATTTCAGGTCAGAGTGGAGCAGGCAACAACTGGGCCAAGGGACACTACACTGAAGGTGCTGAATTGGTTGATTCCGTCTTAGATGTTGTTAGAAAAGAAGCTGAGAATTGTGATTGTCTTCAAGGTTTCCAGTTGGCACATTCCCTCGGGGGTGGCACTGGTTCTGGTCTTGGCACGCTTCTCATTTCCAAGATTCGTGAAGAGTATCCAGATAGGATCATGAACACATACTCAGTTGTCCCATCTCCCAAGGTTAGATGACGTGGGCAGCCAAGTCTTGACTTTATAATATCGAATAATATTAGTATTTATATTGTCAGATATTGTATGTGGTTTTAATCCAAGATTTTATATCTAGTATGATAGACATGGAAAATTTGTCTGTGTTTTGGGTGGTAATATATATCCTCTTTTTCAGGTGTCAGACACTGTAGTTGAACCCTACAACGCAACTCTTTCCGTCCATCAACTAGTCGAGAATACTGATGAGACTTACTGTATCGACAATGAAGCTCTCTATGATATATGCTTCAGAACCCTGAAGCTACAGAATCCAACATATGGTGATTTGAACCATCTTGTATCTCTTACAATGTCCGGAGTCACTACTTGCCTACGATTCCCTGGTCAGCTGAATGCTGATCTCAGGAAACTGGCTGTGAACATGGTACCTTTCCCTCGTCTCCACTTCTTTATGCCCGGTTTTGCTCCTCTTACAGCTCGTAATGCTGTGGGCTACAGAACCCTAAATGTACCCGAACTTACCCAGCAGATGTTTGATGCCAAGAACATGATGGCTGCTTGTGATCCCCGTCACGGTCGCTACCTCACTGTTGCAGCTGTGTTCCGTGGAAAAATGTCCATGAAGGAAGTCGATGAACAGATGCTCAACATCCAAAATAAGAACACCTCATATTTCGTTGAATGGATTCCCAACAACGTGAAAACAGCCGTGTGCGATATTCCACCTCGTGGACTTAAGATGGCTTCCACATTCATTGGCAACTCCACTGCTATCCAAGAGATCTTCAAGCGTATTTCAGAACAGTTCACGGCTATGTTCAGGCGCAAGGCTTTCCTTCACTGGTATACTGGTGAGGGTATGGACGAGATGGAATTCACAGAAGCTGAATCCAACATGAACGATCTCATCTCAGAATATCAGCAGTACCAAGATGCTACTGTTGATGATGAGGAAGATTTTGAAGAGGAAGATGCTCAAGAAGAGACCGACTGAATTCGAGGTTGCTTCCACGTTAGCTTTGATGTGCCATGAGGAAAATTTACTCTGCATCTGATTCGTCAGACACATCAGTCATTTTTTTCTCATACATTTTATGAGCTAAGAATTGCTGGTTCCTGCTGTTGCTAATCCAATCATAAGAATTATCAACAAAAACATATCTCACAAGGTTGTCCAATAGTTGCTTCACTGTGCTATTGGTCTGCCCTCCTTCCTTCTTTAATTTTATATTTTTATAAACTTATTCTTACTATATAAATTTTATTTCTTCTTTACTAAGTTAATCTCAGTTTCCTAACCCATGCTTCAGTGCTTCTAAAATATTTACTAGCCAAATTTCTTTTTTCAGCACTTTAAACTCCAAATAGTATCTTCATAATCAGAGTCTATTTAATCTATATTATTTCAGAATTATCTAATAAATTATTTCTGAGTTTGCTGGTGCTATTTTAGGTAAGAATACAAACACACTAAATATGATTTCGAATTATATTAATGATATAAAAATGCTTTAGTAAAAATGAGCTAATTTATTAGTTTGAGTATCATTTAGTGTTAGTCTCCTATTTTCATCCACGTGGTCCATTTTATGAGACCCATACACAGGTAAAACTATCCGAGTGTTTATGTCAGTGGTGATTTCACTTGAATTACAATATTTTTATATGACTGCTTCTTAATTAATTTTCTACTTATTGAAAGTAGACTATTTAAACTTTAATTATCATCACTTATAAATCATAAGAACCTTGTCAAAAAAAAATTTCCAAGTGAAATCGCATGTTAGGCGGTGTGTGTCAACAGGCTTAATATACTAATTGGTCTAATGGTTATACCAACTACATTTGCCCTTGAAGTGCCATACCATTGGATATTGTAATGAATCCTTACAATTAAAAAAGAATTAGTGCAAGAGTTTTTTTTATCTTTATTGACCCTTGTGTCGTCAGGGTGTTTCAGATTTCTCTCTCTCTCTCTCTCTCTCTCTCTCTCTCTCTCTCTCTCTCTCTCTCTCTCTCTCTCTCTCTCTCTCTCTCTCTCTCTCTCTCTCTCTCTCTCTCTCTCTCTCTCTCTCTCTCTCTCTCTCTCTCAGAAAATAGCTTTCTTTTGAAGGCAATGCTCATTGTACATAGGTGTCCAGGAAGATGCTCTGTAGAAGCCATTTATATTTGATATTTTTGCTTCTATTCTAAGTCTAGGCTTGTATCCAGTCTTTTGAATATAATTTGTCATTGTTGTAAGACTGAAATAACTTCATTTACATTATATAAACAAAACTGAATGTCTCTCAAAAGTTGCAGTTCTTGTCTACCAGTATATATTTTGTTACTTTTATGTAATTATGTCAGATTTTACAATATTTTACTGAACTGTCACGCAAGTTCCTAAATAGTATGAATCTCGTAATTTCATTTATATTTCAGTTTTGATTGCAACAGTAAATATAAATGGTTTATATTCTGCAATCACGGACGCAATAACGTACGTCAATAGTGTACCAGAATACCAAGAATTTAGAGGCATTTATAACAAGTAAGAAATTCACCATAAATATTTAAAAGTCACTGATATGTGATATTGAAGGCAAAAGAAGCAATTATTTTTGAAAATGTTCTTAAAGGTAACATTTTTTTTAAAGTTGTAAGCTCTGAGGGAATTATTTGTGGTTCTGGTAACACTGGCAAGTTGTTTACATCTTTTGACATGGCGGAGTATGCCGAAGGGGCAGAAGGCAGACGAAAATGGTTCATCCCCCTTGAGAAAAAGATCTTGACAGCCTTGATTGAACAGCACAAGGGTGTGGTAGAGTCTAAAAAACGCGACGGAGCTTCGAATAGAGAAAAAGAACAGGTGTGGGAGGTTATAGCAGCTCAGTTTTCTGCTCATCCATCGACACAGCCCAGATCGAGTCGAGAACTGAGGAGGTGTTGGGAGAATATGAAAGCTAGGGCTAAAAAGGCTTTAGAAAGGTGAGATATCTGGAGGTTAGAAGTGGAAAAGAATTGGGAATTATTTCCGTACTCATGGTGTTATAATTTGATATAGAAATGGGCAGTGAGTATTTTTAAGTGTGAAGGACCGATCGTAAGCTTTTCGTAATATGCCTGTTTTGGTAGTCAAGCTTTTGATTATAAGTATTAATATTGATGGCATTTATTTGGTTATTTGCTTCGTAGTGGTGTATGAAGTTAGTCACATTGCTGGGCAACCTATCATTTGCTGGGCAGCGCACCACACGGAACATTTTTCAATGTTTTAACAACTTTATGGAGAGTAGTAATCATTAGTTGGTAAATATTAGAAGAGGGGATTATTGAGAGTGCGTCCTAATCAAACCTTACCTAACCTCAAGTATGGGAATGCGTCCTCCTTAGCTTGGGGCTTTGCCCTCGAACCCTCTTAGGGGTATTTTTCCCCAAATATGAAAATATATTCCATTAATCCCCATAACTGAAATAATACCCATTAGTCTCTGTTATGGAAGTGGACACAGTACGATTGGAGTTGAGTAATTAAGTTGTGATGCCTTTCTTAACGTCCTGCTGAGGGCTCGCTTGTGGGTCTTTCACCTTTGAGGCTGAATGCTCTGGAGAAAGGGAGAGAGATGAAAAATATTCTATTGATAACATGCACTACCATTCACTATGTGGACATCAATAGTAATGCTGACTGATATACATTAGTAAAGAACCGCAGCGAATGGTAACAGGACGTTGACCAACCTACCAATAAAGATAATATAATATACCCGAATAAATTACCTTGGAAGATATACCCAAATTGCCTCATCAAATTTACTGTCTAATTGTAGAGCAGCATATAGTATATACTTTCCTAGTGCAAGGAAATTTTAAATTAGATCTGTACTGTGCTTATGGTCTTTCACATTAGATATGAAAGGAATAACACAGGTTCTTTTAGTACTAGATATAGCAGTGAATAATTTGTGTTGGAATATTTGTACATTCACACCCAATATGAAATTTATTATATTACGTTCGGTTATTAGGTTTGTTCACCCCAGTTAAGAAATAAGTTGATAATTTGAATAATTGCTTTTAGTTGCTTTATATAATTTTTCAATGTTTTTTATTTTTATTTCACATGTCGGGTGTAAAACTTTTTCCCTTGTATCCTACAGTAAAGTTGAAACATCAGCGAGGTCACTCTGTATTTTGAGTGTTTAATGAATTCAAGTGAAAGGCTGATTAGTATGTTTGACAATGCCATTAAATATAAGAGATAAAATATTAACTCTTTTGCGGAATTCTGTGGAAGATGGACATTATTGTACTTACTGTGCATTGACATTAAACTGCAGACATTCCCTGACAAACGAATGAGTTAAGTTCCAAAAATCTATTCATAAGTTGATTTGTTTTACTCATAGATATACTGTGCAGTGCATACTTAGGTAATACTGTACAGTATGTAGCATAAAGCCAGTTAATTACTATATAAAACAAAGTATAAAGGATTTTTTAATTTAATACACTAATAATAATGTAATAATACACTACAGTAATACAAACGCTCCCCATCTCATGAACGAGTTAGGTTCCAGAAGTCCGTTCTTAAGTTTTGTTTATTAAAAAAAGAGTACTGTACAGTACATAAATATGCAGTACTGTACAGTACTTAGGCTAAAGACAACTTCTACATAGAATATAAAATACAAAATAAAGTATTAATGAATTTTAATACAATAAAAATAATGTAATACAGTACAGTAATACTGTACATACATCAATACATGGGTGGTCACAGTAGACAGTCGTAGTGTAGGTTTTATAGTGATGGATGAGAGATTATAAGGTGTTTTCTGTAATAATAATAATAAATTGTAATACCTGTACAATAATAATCACCTTTGGAAGATGCCAAGATTTTGTTGCTTTATGTATAATAGGTTTATATTCGTATCATAAATATAAACCATAAAACATAAATTTTATTAATAAACTTTAATGTGTGCAGTGATAATAGGACCTTGCATTAATAATACAATACAGTACCAACCTTTTAAACTGGTAGCGAAAGTTAGCTGTGACGTATAAGATAACATAAAGTTTATCGGTAATGAGCACACAGCAACAGAATTTGTTGTTGTACTGTAATAACAAAATAATTTTTTTTATTGATTCGTGAAACATAAATTATTTTAGTAAATTATAATACGTATAGTAACGATAAAACATTGTAATGTTACATACAGTAAACTGGTAGCTAAGGATTGTGGTGACTTATGCTATGAGGTAAGGTTTAGCAGTTTCTACATGCACAGTAAACTGGTAGCGAAGGTTTGAGGTGACTTATGCGATGAGGTAAGGTTTAGCGGTTTCTACATTCCCTCATGCTCGAGAGTGGAGGAGGGGGAAGAGGAAAAGGAGACAGTGTTAGGAGCTGTAGGCAATGGTAATAGTGCAAACATTTTTTGCTAAAAGCTGTAAAACATGAATTACATTAATATATTGTAATACATTCAACTGGTTGCAAGGGTTTGAGGTGTCGTATGTGACGAGGTAAATTTTAGTGGTTTTTACATTCCCCTTTATTCGAGAGCAGAGGAGGTGTAAGAGGAAGAGGAGGCAGTGTAAGGAGCAAATGCAATGGAATGGGTTATTGTACTGCAATAACATGTATTTTTTTGTTAGTAAGCTGTAAAACATATTTTATATTAATAATTTGTAATACATACAGTAATGACAAGACATTGTAATAGTACTTTCAGTAATCTGCTATACCAGCCTTTTAAACTAGTAGCGAAGGTTGGTGTCATTTGAGACGAGGTAAATATTGCAATCTGAGATTGGAATAGGTTCGTCTGCATCGGAGGAGAGGCAAGAAGAGGAGGCAGCATAGGAAGCCGAAGTAGAAGGCAATGAATATGAAATACCTGAGGCTGAAGCCACTACTTAGCAGACTTCTAAGGGATCTAGCACTTCATAAATTTCTTGAGGGTCTGCATGTCTAGTGAAGAATTGTTCATTGAAAGTTTACACTGTCTTTTTTTCCTTTTCGTTATGTATTACTCAATAGCATTACATTGCATGGTGAATTAAGTTTGATACTCTTGAAAACCTCTCAGAATTCAGGTCCTGATTCTCAAAAATAACGAGACTTTTTTTTCCATATACGAAAATCCCACTGCCATCAACTTTGTATCAAACTTCTTCAAAGGGTCAAGCTCTTCTTCTTTCTCTTCTCGTTGCATGGCTTCCAGTTCTATTAGTTCATCATTTGTCATTTCCTGAGAATGTGACTCGAACAGCTCTTTAAAGTCCTCCTCATCCAGTTCAAACTTCAAATGAGTGCTTCTTTCCACGAGATTTTCTATGACTTTCTTGACCTCTGCCTCTGGTAAAAATCCTTTAAAATCGTGGACAAACTGTGAGCATAAATACGTCTGAACACTATAGTAGAATTTTGAGAGGGATTCCCTTTTCTTGACAATACACCTTGACTTTGGGTATAAAGTAGTGAAAAAACCATTGCTCTAATTCAGCAACTGTCACCCAGGCCTTGATGTTGGACATCCAAATTACAGGAAGAGAACTCTTCTTCATTTTCTTCAATGCCCATGGATTTTCCTCTTGGTAATCCAAAAGAGGTTTGAGCTTGAAGTCTCCCGAAGCATTGCCACTGAGCATCAACGTCAGCCTATCCTTCGCAGCCTTAAAGCCTGGCATCATCTTCTATTCATGGCTGATGTAGGTCTTATCTGACATTTTTTTCAAAAAAGGCCAGTCTCGTCCACATTGAAAATTTTTGCTCAGGAAGATAACCAATGTCATCTATAATTTTTGTTTAACTCGCCTAGGAATTTATCAGCAAATTCTTTGTCAGCACTTGCCGCTTCACCTGTAATGGACATGTGATGCAAGATTGCACATTCTTCTCTTCATGGCTGATGTAGGTCTTATCTGACATTTTTTTCCAAAAAAGGCCAGTCTCGTCCACATTGAAAATTTTTGCGTAGGAAGATAACCACTGTCATCTATAATTTTCTTTTTGACTTACCTAGGAATTTATCAGCAACTTCTTTGTCGGCACTTGCCGCTTCACCTGTAATGGACATGTGATGCAAGTTTGCACATTCTTAAAACGTTGAAACCAACCATAAGTTGCTCCAAGTGTTTCCTTAACAGCACCTTCACCTACATTTGCCTTTATCAATTCTGCTTGAAATTGTTTTCATCCAAAGAGCCACTGTACATGGCAGTACACACAGATATCACAACAATAGAATTTACTCCTGAAAGTATAAAATTTTGATGTGTAAGTCTTTATTTTGATAAATTTCGAGTTGTTAGTGTGTTGAATATTGGGGATATGGTGTGAAAGTGGGTATATGTTTATTTACTGCATGCACATACTCATATAATGACTGCAATTCCCCTTGTAAGGGGGTGGCCAAGTCAAAGCACACACATTCACCAGATGCCAAAGATGCCTTGAACACTCTTCTCAGCACATAGAGGATGAAGGGTTGTCACAATCCCCCCCAACTCCCTGCTTGGGTCATTCACTGGGTAAATGGAGAAGGATCTTATCGTGTGGGTAATATAGCAGTTTATTTGTTAATTAGTACTTTTCAATTGCAGTGAAAGAATAAGAGAAGGAGCCGGTGAAAATCGTTCCACCTCCAGTGCAGTTACGCCAGAAGTCGAAGCTGTTCTTAATGTATTAAACCCAGTATTAGATAATATATCAACTACCAGCTCATATGATGAGAAAACTGGTGAGCCTTTATTAGGTATGTGTGACTGATAAGTCTGGTAAGTGAACGGAGAATTAATAGTGGCCAACTGAAATGTTTCTGTTTAATTTTTCTTGCACTTGAAGGCTTAAAGACTTTCAGATTTTTAGTAAGGATGTACTTTTTACTGATCATAATCTGTTCTCTTTATGTAAGAAATGGAAGTTATACACATTTCCATTTTTTTTTTTTTTTTAATAAATGGAAATTCAATTGTAGCTAAGAAATTTTTATTAATTTTATCTATACAGTTGGTTTCTTTATGTGTTTATGTTTTTCTTTTTCACTCATGATGAGGTCTTGACCAGACTACATAAAGTAGTATAGTTTCATGTAATATACATTATATTCGAGCTCAAAACTTATTATTTTAAATATATTTTATTTTAACCATTTCATCATGATCAATGAAATTCTTCCCAAGTACCGTAAACTATGATTTCAGATCATGATGTTAAAAATGTCGTCAACTCCCAAGATATAGTATCTGATTGCCTAATACCTGAAACTACAGAAACAGCTGATATCAGGATGGATGGTTACCAGCCAAATCATCAAGCATCTGTATCAGGTCCGCCTCCAAGCTGTGATCTGACAACGTATTATGAAAAACCAACCTCAGATATGAACCCCAACATAGGCCCTTCGAGACGAACCCGTAAACAGAAAATGGATCAGTTATGTGATCAAGATATACTCTTAGCTCAGCTGCAAATGCAGCAGGCTCAACTTTCTATAGAAAATTTAAGGTTAGAACGCAAGGCGCTGCAAGAAAAATACCAGCAACAACGTGAAGCACACGAATGGCAGCGAACATTACACGAAGCTAACCTTAATCTTGCCATGTTGCAGATTAAGTTTTGGGAAAAAAAGACCGGATTTGGAGATATGGAAACTTGAGTGTTTTACTATCTAGTCAAACTATTTGTTATTATTATCAGTATTATACTCAAAAAGTAGTTTAAAGTCGTTGCTGACAGTGGTAATATGTAAAATTGTTATATAAATTGTTTATATAGTATATTTAGATGTTGATATAGCTGTGTTTTATTTTTATTTATGTATATATTTTCAGAGCATATGTATTAAACAAGAAATTGTTGTCTTAGTGAATTTTTTTCTTTAATTTCCTTTAAAAGGAAATACTCATGTATGCATGTAACTCTGTAATTGAAAAGAAACTGTGTGCCATAGTATTACTGAGTATGTATAGTGTGAAAAAAGTTTTAGTAACAGATTTAGGCATCTTTATCAAAATACATATACTGTATAGTATTTATATGTACCATTAAGTAAGCAGAAGATACAGCCCTCTTTCTTGGGATCCATTGATAAATATGAGATATATCAGCTATATATTGTTATCCCTTAGATTTAGGAGGAAAAATGGTACCCTTATATACCATGTTTGTCCTAGAAAATAACTAAAAGGTGTAGGGATCCATGACTTTGTTTAATTTCTGTACAAACCAGTAGAAATATTTAGGATGAATAGGGTACAATGAAATCTTACTGCCATATGTCTTTTAGGTCTGGTATTGGGCACTCCACTTTCTTAGTCAGAAATTTGTACAATCTTTAGATTACATTAAATTTTCTCATAAGTATGTGCAGTATAAATTGCAGATGAATTTAATAATTTGAAAAGTAGAATTGCGAAAGTGTTGATGAATTTCGTGGAATAGGATGATTGCACAATGCTATTTTGGTGCTGCCGTTGAAGCACCATCCGTTTTGTAAAGAGAGTTTGGCTAAGTAAGGTTATCAAAATATAAGTATCTCACCATCAGAATGTTTGTTGTCAAATGGGTTGTCTCCATAATAGGTTTAGTATCTTAAACAGGTGGTGCTAATACAGCTGTGCCACTGTACCAAAATTGAAATTGAGTGTTATTGTTCATGCTGCGAGTTTAACTGTATGTAGTTTAATTGTAGCTGGACAGATTTTCTTCACAGAAACTGTTAGATCCATATATAATTTTCATAATGATACTGTAATACAGTACTGTACGAGTATATTATTTAGCATAGTTTCTTCAACAATACATTATTGTACTATTAGTGTAATAAGTAAGATGTTATGTGGTGAAGTCTTGAAATTCAAGTACAGTACTTTATCTCTCTTCTGCCTAATTTTTTTTTAACAAATTTGACTGATAAAAGTATGAAATGATGGTGTATTGTATTTATTGACTGAAAACTATTTCTATGATCACATTTGTCTATTCATACAGAGGGTTTGTGATTATATTTGCAGTTTATTATTTTAATGGCAATGCATAATTTTTATTTTCTTAGCTATGAGATATATACAGCTTCTGTTTCTTAATGAGTTTGAAAAGACACGAATTTTAGTACCTGAAATAACAAATTTATGTAAGAATTTTTATATTTTTACAGTGTAGGTTTAATATAGGAATGATTATATAGTGTGAATGGCCTTTGGCTATAAGGAAAATATAAAAATAGACTTTTTATTACAAATTTTTTTTGAGGTCTATCAATTGATCAAATAATTGCTGTGTATTATGTTGCTTTTTCTATTAGGCTTTAGGATTACCAAGTGACCACTTGTACCATGATGTTAAGCTTGGAGCCAGTATACCCCACATAGAAGAGGAATGAGCTAACAGCTGGTCTGGCAAAATTCTCATTAACCTTGCCAGTTGACATGGGAAACAGTAATTACAGTAGGTATCCTTTCTTATTGCTAATCTCATATTTCTTATGGAAACAGTAGAGAAGTGTTACTCCTTTATTGTATTTAATCAAATTTTATTTTGATGTTTCTTAAGATCGTGGTCTAAAATTCAAGACTAGAAATTGAGAATTACTTTGATGATTCTTCATAGAAACTTAATTAAAATTTTTAAGGGATTTGTTTGATTAAAGAGTATATTTGGAGATATATCAGAACATATTCCTCTTAGAAAAATATTCTCTTTTTGTTGCTTCTTAGAATTGTAAATCATTGATTGAGAAAAGTAATTGCATGGCTGTTAAACTGACTAGCTTGTGAAGAATGAAATTTGAATATGTTTGTAGAGAGTTTCAGTTCAATTTACATTTCTCTTTATTTCGTTGCTCTCTGGGAGACATGTTCAAAACTTGTACGATACCTAGTAATTGTGATGATCTCTTTTGCAACTATCTCGCACAAAGTAATGTAAATGCTTCAAGTTAGTTTGTAACTAGATTATTTACAGATTAGTGATAAACTGAAGGGGTACTTTAGTTTTTCACTGTTCAGAAGTTATAGATTTTTTTTTCATTTCGCAGTTTTCAGATACTGTAATAGGTTTTTTTCATGTCTCAGTATAGAGATAATAGGTATTTTCATGTCACAGTTTAGAGTAATAAAATTTTTTAAGCTAAAGGTCAGATATGATAGTTTTGTTTTTTCAAGTAGACAGCTGTAAGTACTGTACTGTATTTTCACCTCTGAGGTTGTTTGTCGTGAGGTGTTCCCATTCCTATTTGGAATATAGGTATGCCTGTTCAGAGATATTTATGCATTCAAGAATGGTGTGTGATATTTGATGGTTACCATATGTCAGTATATCACTTTCAGACCTGTATTTCCGTTCTTCACTTTGAATAGAGATGAAGTTTGCTCTTTCATAATTTCTTCTTGCCTGCAACACCTCTAAAACGTAATTAATCTTGTGAATCTGTTGCTTACCCTCCAACCAATATGTTACCATTGAATAGTGGTCATGTCATTTTAAGACTTGCAAGTTACCTGATACTCTTATCCATCACGATCTTCAGTATTTTGTTAAAGTAAGCTCTTAAGTTTGTTGTAAGTGTAAAATATGTGTAAATACAAGTCCTCTTTAAGTAGGCTTTGGGACCTTGCAAAGATGAGTAACCCCCAGAACCCCATATAATGTCAAATAACGCCGAAAATTGTTAAGTCAGGTGACTTGCTTATTAAATATAAGTAACCGTAGAGCACTCTGGGGTTACTCTTCTCTACAAGATCCAAACTCCGTAATAAGATTACTTGCCTCATTGAATGAGGTTCTGGAAGTATTATTTTCAAAAAAGTAGTTTGTGGTCAATATGTGATGTTTACTTTTAAGATTGATTTCTTAATGTTTTTTTGTTTTTTGTTATACTGTTAGTAATCAGGAGTATGTGATACTGTTGTAGCATTCTCATCACTTCTTCAGTAATTGGGTATGTGTATCAGAATTGAGTATTAGAATGTTATTTTTACTTGTACCAATGTAGGTACCTTTGAATTACGAAGTTATACATTTTTCTGTGATGGAAGTATAAAAAATACATTGCTAAATTATATAATATGTCAAGTAGACCTATGCAGTATACTGATGTGAATAATTTTACATTAGGTTCAGTATATAATGCTAATTGTGTTTCAGCTTATTGAACTGCTGTATTTTATGTAAAGCGACATATCATTTTCTCTAGGTTTTAATTTTAAAATGTAAAAAAAGAAAATCCATTATTTGCTTCTAATAGGAGATTTGCTTTCTAAAATCTAAAAATTTGAATGGGTTTGCGGGAATAAAATAAAGTCAGCATGTAGTAGATTAAAGATGCACTTTGGTTGCATGTGATAGTGGTTCCTTGAGTAAAGTATGTTGTAGTATATCTTCTTTGTGTCGGGGAAGATATAATAATGCAATTTTATTCCTTGAGTATCATAAGAAGTGACTCAGTATGATAGAGGGTGTTGGGCTGGTAAGTCTCGTCATTCCAACTGATGAAATGTTTGGATGCTCAGTTTCCACCTTTTTATGTTTTGTTGTGGGCACCCTGCAAGCATCATGTTGATAAAATATATAAATATCAGGAAGCTTATTTTTCCCTGGTGTTGATTCGAACTTAGGACACATAAGCACTCTGCCGGAGTGCTACCAAGTACACCATATGATAATGAGTTTATTTCATCTTATAGATATCTTGTTTAATGTAAAAAAGGGTAAATGGGCTTTCAAGTTTGTCATATATTCTGTATTGCCACTGTGTCTTTTTCAGCTTGGTCACTGTATACAGCTTTTTATGCATATACATCTACAGTGGCCGCAATCCTCCTTGTAAGGGGATGGCTGAGTCAAAGCACACAATCACCAAACACCAATATACCTCCAACTTTGAGGATAAATGGCTACCCCAGTTCCCCTTCCACCATCCTTCTTGGATCATCCACTGGGTAAGTAGGTAAGGATTTTCTGCCGTGAGAACTCAAATATTAGTTGTGATTAGATATGAACTATTTTCCTGTAAACAAAGTAAAATTCCTTTAAGCCTTAGTTACTATAGTAACACATATATTGTAAAATGTAGTAGGTCAGCCCATGGTACCAGCTGCCTGTTGCGATACTACAAATGGTCTTTTTGACGTAAATAGTACTGACCAGAACAGCTTGATGTTAAGTCTTCCTTCAATAAAAGGTCTTTTTCTATGGCTACATCTACACTAAATATTTTTGGTGTATATGTTAATCGTCTCTTATTATCCCCTCACATCTGACAAGTCACTACACTCCCAATCTCTGCTTCTCATTCTTTATTTCTCATTTTCTTGGTAGTCAGACCAGATGAGGGGAATTTTCTTTTCTCATTCGGGTGTCACGTAAAAAAAATATATTATTGGTATTATTATATAAGGATGGTTTTATCTCTGCTAAAGTTTTATTTTTATACTGTAATTGGTTTAAATCTTCAATACTTAGTGCTATGTCAGTACTGTTATATGTAGGTTCATTGATATTATTATTTCTTTATATATATTATTGGAGAATTTACCATTATTATAAATTTATCTTCAGAGATTACTCTTCAAAAATCTTAGGACAATACTAAAATAGTACTATGCAGTATTCATTTTAGGAATACAGTACAGTATATGTATTTAGTTACGATTTCGCCCGTATCCCCGACTAATTTATTCTATGTCGGTCTCGATTTGGTAAGATATTTTTTCGTCTAATTACAAAATATCGCCAATGAGTACTTTTGGCAATATTAGTTTTATATTCAATGTCTTTAAATCTCTGGGCAACTTCTTCATTCTGCTGTCTCCCATAAGCAATATGTTTGTACGTGCATACGCTGCTGACCTGTGGATAACTTTTTTTTTATGAGTGTGACACCGGGACAGGCATGAAAATTACCCTCATCAGGCCCGGGCACGAATAAAACATTCAGACGATAAAAATTGGAAGGCTAAGGACATAATAGGAAAAGTACAGGCTGAAAGAATAGTCGAAGTATTTAGAACCTAGAGATATGGCAGGATTAGGCCCTGAGATGACGATCGATCCACTTTTTGATGAAAGATAGGTTATGAGAATTAGGAAAGATAGAAGGAGGAGATGAGGGCATAGTTGAGCATGCATATTCAGACAGTAGGGCTATAAGCCTGTGTCAATGCCTTGATTTTCCGTTAATTTTATATTTTCGTTACTTGACTACCAGATGAGCTTTGTTTGACATGTTCTTTTCATTATTATTGGTGTATTTTCTCGTTTTGCAAGAATAACAAGAAAATTGAGTTTATTCTCAGGGTGCTTTGCCAACAGAAATCAACCATCGTTTCCATAAGGTATTCAAGTTTTTTATAGTAATTCTTTGAAGGAGATTAAATTTTTATTCTTTCTATGATTTTTTTATGTTTTGAATGAATCTTGCCTTCAAAATTGTCGTATGTTACAGTACTGTACTCATTTTAAGGATATATTCGGTTAGGCTAAAATAGGCTTTGTTAGGAATAATTTCCGAAATTTTTGAAGGTCAGAACACATCAGTGACCATAGGAAATACATGATTTCACCTCCAAAAGAGAGGGGTGAAATCATAAAAAATTTACATCCATTTTCTTGCTTTTTTTATATATATAACAATTTGGACACTTGCATTGGAATATTACCTTTTTCTTGCAGTTTGTTTTCAAATTACAGTTGGCTCCCCTCTTTTCGAAACCTCACTTTCAACAAGTTCACCTTTCTGTTAGACCTACATTAGTTCCATTTTGTAGTAATTAAAAGAAAGCCAAATATTTTCCTTTTACAAGAAAGGAGAAAAATTACAATAGTGTTCAGCATTTCTTTACCAACAAGCTGTGTGTGTGTCCCTCAAGCAGCAAGTGATGTGTCCAAGCTTCTGCCATGCCTTGGGAATTACACTCTGCATAAAGCTGCTGTAGCTCTGCACATAATCACATTCGTCACAACACAGCATACACTCTCTCAGAGCTCTGAGGGAAATCCCGTGATCATTACTGGCCTTCCTTAGAGACTCAGGGCTTTTTGGCCAGGTAGCTTAAGGAGCCACATCATTATCAACTAAATGTATAAGCATGATGTGTTCTAAGGTATTAATAAAACCTAAGGAGCTGAGAGGAGTGGTTGAGGTGTGTGTGTGTGGATCGTGGTGAATGCGCGTTTCTTGCCTCGGCCACTCCCCTTACTAGGGGGAATGAGGCATGTGTATATGTATATGTATGTATGTATGTAAGAGAGCTTGTAAGGATGATATACTCTATGTCTTCTTTATTTCTACTCGATAAAGGTGGTGTTTCAATACAAAGTACGCTCATTAGTTATTCTTTATGTAGGCTGTGTTTAATCATTTCATTCCTTCTTTTAGTAATGTTAGAGTAATTAGGTCATATTTGATAGCTTATTATTTGGGTGTTTCAGTAGTAAAAAAATATCTTTCCTTATAGATCTATGGTTATAGTTTCTTTAATTTTTGCTGTTTTGGCTTATGAAAGATTTCATTTGTGTGGGGTAAGCCTCTACTGTATATGATAAAATAATCCATTACGAGCCATATGATAAATTTAATCCAATCAACATCATTTATATTGCCAATCATGGACTCATACGACATCTTTAGTGTGCTGAGAATTACCAAAATAATTTTTGGTATAGCCCCAAGGAGTAGTCACCAAACTCCTTTGCAAGAAGGCACCATCCTAGCCCTTAGTAGAAAAGGGAGTCTGTGACATAAAACCAATCATATCACATCAATGCCCCTTACAATTTACAAGGGAGTTTGGAGCCATTACATATGTAGATAATATGAATATGCAAACCTACACATTTCAAGATATATATGCAAACAATATGTGTTTGTGTATAAAAACAAGATGGATGTATTGTCTGTATAAGGTCATGCATGGTGTTAGTGTAATATTATATGTGCTTACTCAGTCAAGAGCAAATCTGCTTCATTTGCACTCTTCGGTAAAAAAAACAAATGTTTGTTACAAAATGTTTTATACAAGCACGAGGATTTCTATTTTAAATTGTTTCGTTGATTACAGAAGGGTCAGTTTTTTAGTTCATGTTTTTAGAGGTTTTGGAGTACAAGACATTGAGATTTTTTTTTTTATAAACTTTATGTAGATGTGTTATTTTCCTAATTTTATTACATGATCTGTGATATAAGACCTCAAGTTTTGTACTTAGAAATTACCGCCAATAAAAAAACAGAAGTAATCATGTTTTAATTATGATTTGGTCATGCTTCTAGGACTAATGATATTTGCATTTAATTAGATACTGGAATTGTCTCACACATCAAAGGATAATTGTACAATCTGGGATCATCTTATACTCTTCGGAATGGGACGACTGAGCAATTCCATTGGGGTGCTGATGGTTTGACATGGCTGTTGTGGCACCATACGTTTTGTTAAGATAGTAAGGTTAGGTTTTTAATATAAAAATCTTCAGTGTCAGAACCTCCATTGCTAATATGTGTCTAGCACTCAAACAGCTGCTTTGTAATGTATCAAATCCTCAACTCTTACCTTTAACTAACAACCCCAAAAGAGAATTGTATTTATTAAGCTCGTGATAAATGTTAGCTGATTTTTTGGCCAAGAGAGCCATTCATAATAATCCACCCTCAAAGCTTCAGATCCCTCATACAGACGTACATAATTAAATCTTTTATTCTTAATGAGTGGCATACCCTGTGAAGCAGTTTGCCTCCAAATTTTAACTTGCATCTGTCAAAGACTCTGTCTTCTGCTGGTGTACGTCTAGAATGTCAGATTCCAGAGAGAAATTGTCTTGATGAGGTTACATATAGGCCACACACAAAATTGGCTGCTGTCAAAGACTCTGTCTCCTGCTGGTGTACGTCTAGAATGTCAGATTCCAGAGAGAAATTATCTTGACGAGGTTACATATAGGCCACACACATAATTGGCTGCAGGTAAGTGGCGTGGAGAGAATGGCTCTATACCGTGACGCTTGTCGGTGCGTTTTAACTGTTGCCCATATTTAATGGTCCTCACTTCCAGAGGGAAAAAGTTCTCTTAAATAATAAGCCTCTAAAATAGATTCCTGGAAATGCATGTGATCTGCAGGCAGTTGCTTCAATTCTCAAATACATCTCCATATTTCAGAGCTTTTAATAAATAAGAAGCTCGTGTATCGATTTGGGACATTATGTATAAATTGTTTAGTAAATTTTTAAATATTTCTTTAACAGGACTTTACAATGTGGCTGGCCACACTTACTTTCATTATTTATTTATTAATTTTTTTGAAAATGTTTGTATATATTGAATATTGGGATTGATGTAGAATGAATGTGGTGATGGCCTTTGTTGCCTTCCCGCTTGGTTTATGTCAAATTTTTAAACCTAGCTACCTACTTTATAGACATAAACTGAGAATCATAACTGATTTCCCTTAATAGCAAAACATAATTTAAATTTTCTTTCATGATAATTTTTTTTATATACTGTTCTCAAAATATTATTAAGTATAGAGCAGCTAGAATTTCTAAAAAATAATACAGTATACACCTCAGGAAAAAGACATTCTGACATTCAATTAATCAGACCTGGGAATTTGAAGTTGTTTTGTTTATAGTAGGAGAGGCTGGTTTTTTCGCACAAAGAACGAGATGGAAGGTCAGGATGCACTGGTCAACATAAAATTATTGTAATTTATTGAGGCTCCTGTTACCATATCCACCATTTGAGAAGAGAGCAGCATTACCCCCAAGATTCTACAGCCGTGTCTCCAGCTAGATGAGTACAGACCATTTATGTTTATATTTCAATTAGCTTTCTTAGATTCTACTGATTTGCTGGTAAACTTTCCATCTGTTATCGATAACTTGAGGATTTGATGGCATTGTCGAAGGAACATGGACAGAGCGTCAGCCATTTATGTTTCCCCATAGGGTTAGTTAACTTTACATGGGGCTCTGGGCGTTACTCATCTTTACAAGATTCCAACTTACTGAAAAATTTATCACCTCTGAATAGAAATATAGGTTAGGCAATGTTTAAATAAAATGATTATAATAGCAATATAGTATAACTGCTACTGAAGTGGAACAGATAGTTAATAATGTATAAATCAGGTGACTTTCACAATACAGTTCCCAAGCTCTATTATTTTTTACAATGTTGTGGAGAGTTTTTAATGAGTTTTATGTATATGCACAAAAATTTATCCCTTTTCATGTGCCATAATTAATAGCAATCACAGTAATCTATACAGATTTGGCAACGTAGTGCCTCTCACCCAATCATGGATTCGCTTAAAAAACTCAGTGGAAAAATGCACTACTAAAAAAGAAAAAAAAATATAATACTTCATATGCAAGAAATCCAAAATACTACGAAACAGTTGTAAAAAGGTGGTTTTTATGCTTCTAAATGCTATTTGCATTGATACCAGTACATAAATGCCTTTTGTGAATGACTGTTTATCAAATAAATTTCCTTTTGTTGCATTTTAGCAGCAGAAGAAAAACAAGTTTAAGGATAAATAAAATTTAATTCCACGATATCTTGATTTTATGTAAAAAACATTCATATGTACAGTGTATATACATTATTTATGATCAACACTCTTTGCTCACTAGACTACGTAATTCATAAAAATATTAGAGAGTACTAAACGATACACAAAATACTTTAGTCAACAATACCATGTTGTCTTTCATATTCCTTGATTTTCCAGTATATGTTATTGTAGTATTTTATTTTTGCGACAATAGCCCTGGCCAGCTCAATATCATTTGCTGAAAATGCTGCATCGGCTTCTCTGAAAGAACATTCAGAAATAATTAGCAAATAATTAAATGTGATATAGTAAATGAAAATAATACGCTATATTATTAGTATCATTCTGATAAGAATAGAACCACAAGGGGGCAACGGTAGCATAGTGGTTAGAATACTCAACTTGGGGGTGACAGTCACGAGATCAAAGACAGTGTGGATTGTAAAAAAAGATCAGCCTTGATTCCCAAGCTCCAATGTGTGTCCACCCCATACTGGGGACTAATATTGACACAAAAAATGTAAAACAGTATAGAATCAGAGGCTAATTTTTATTACACAACAATATGGAAGGTTATGAATAATATTCTTTATACTGTATAGTCTTCTATGGCAATAGTTCTTCGTGGAAAGTTGAAGTTCTTTGGCTCCTGATATTGGTGAATGATTGTACTACCAAAATCAATCCATTTACAAGATTCAGGTCCTGAAGTAGTAAGTAAATCATTATACTACCCATATGAGTCTATTTACAAGATTCAGTTCATTGCAGCATTAAGTAAATCATTATATTACCATACGGATCTACTTACAAGATTCAGTTTATAAAGTACTGTATTAAGTAAATCATTATAGTACATACAGGAATCTTTTTACAAGATTCTGTTCATGAAGTATTAAGTAGAAAAGTTATCAAAACTACCTTATCAGCAATGAAAGAGAGCTTATAAAAACTAAATAGAGTGGTGTCTGTATATAAACGATAGATATATTACAATCTATTGGAAACACAATATTTTCTTAAACAATATACTGCATTACTTGAATATCAAATAGATTAAATACTTACTGCAAGAGGTTATCTAGGAGCTTTTGATTTTTTTGACCTATATCTGCAACATCTTCCTTATCTGTTGCTTCTTCTAACTCCTCATTTAATTCCATAATTTCCATTAGGAATTCTGGGTCCATGTCTATCTGTAACACCAGAAGTAAATGCTTATATGAAATTAAATTTGGGAATTTTGGAACACAAGGAAATTTATTATCATTACCAACTTGGTCTACATAGGTGGAATTAATTAATACAGTGAACTTTTATACAGAATAAAGATGACCATTTTCACAGATACATAGCATAAACAGCTACATAACAAACTGTAAAGACTCTTGTTCTTCCTACACATTATTGTAATATTAATAAAGTATTGTTTGCAATATTAAAGTACCTGGCCTTCAAAGAGGGGTTTTCCAGCAAGTTCAAGAAGATATTGAGCTCGTTCCACAGGCAGTAAAAGGCAGCGATATGCTTTGTTGATTTCCGATGAATGCTCAAGAGCATATTGTTGTTCTTTCTGTAAGAAACAATTTGGTAATCGTTAAAAGAATGATTACAATGGCATGCAATGATTAAGATGATTTTCTTACTTTGCTAGTGCGAATGGAAGTAGCTATTGGTAATGTGCACTGACTTTGTGATATTTACCAATGACTTGTAAGTAGACAGAAAATACAAAAAACATCCCTCTATTTCTGATGATACTTAAGGTATGAGTAATTTTAAATTTATATTTAATGGAACATGACAGTCAATTATGAGGATTTTCTTTTGAAATTCTTTTATTAATTAATCATCCGGACCAAGAAAATTGTAACCAATAGAGTCACACATAATGTGTGCAAAAACATTCATTAACCTATAAGAAACAGCCTGAATGGTAGCTATACGAACGGCATTCATTAGTTGAGAACACTATAATATTCGACCAATAAACAATGGTATGGTGGTAGGCCATCGGATTATTAAACTCTGTGAAATGTGTAACGTCTGCATGGGCATTATCTGACCTAACCTAAGAACCCTACAGTACTTAACCTTTTTTTGTAGAGTGTCTTATACACTACATGAAGAGTCAGTGAACCACCAAACTGCTACATTCACCAGTAACAAAACCCTATTTTGACAAAGACCAGTAGTGAAAGCAGATACTAGAATAATGACATAAAAAAGGCCTAATGTTATGTTATTCTTGACTGTCTCCAACCACTCCATTACCAATATTGCTTTTGGATCCCACTTTCAGGATCCAAAACCCTTAAACTCCTAGCCAGTAAGAGAATCCTTTTGTATACCAGCAAAATCAACGATTTCTAGTTTGGCACTCTGGTGCGTATGGAGACAGATACAGTGTTCTGTAATTAGCTAAGACTAGGTGTACTTTCTAGGTTAAATATGCCCATATACATATATGGCGTACTGCTGATTAACCCATTCTCTTCACACCTAAAACATTGCATGGTTGACTTTTCCGGTTTTCCCTCAAGTACTCATTATGGTTTTCGTATTATACATGTATTTTCTTTCATATTTGCACACTTTATGCTTACACTATTTTCAACACTTCCATGACCATGATACAAACTTGTTGCTACCATTGTATATGAAATTCTAAATAATACTTCAAGATTCTGGAAAAACTGTTGTTCTGTATAATTTCTGTGAAATATTATTTCAATAGTGTAGATAAATTGCTGGGACAGGTCACATATCAAGTTACTTCGCTTGCATGCATAAAGGAATATGACTAGTCTTCACTGACATCACAATGGGAGGTCTCATTTTGTGTATATAAATGGGTGGTATGAGCTTTTAGATTCATCATAACTGAGTAACCACCATAAACAGACACAGAATATGTATCGTAGTTTAAAAGCGGTCTGCTATTGTGCTTTTCGATTAGATATTAAACCTCTTCGGGATTTATTTATATATATGATGGCATTTAAAATGTTGACTGTTACTGAATGCCACTTGTACAGGTAATCGTTGGCTTATGACTTCGATCAGTTCCGACTGATCAGTCGTAAGTTGGTCCAGTCTATATACTGTACTGTATATACAAAATTTATCTTATGGGAGTGACGTATACTATATAATGACAGCAGATTATCGATGTCTTATTGTTTGATGTTTTCTAATCTTTATAGCATAATTTTCTTAATTATTGTTAACACCTATTTATCAACACTGTTAGTTCATTAGTATAATACAAAAATGAAAAATAAATAACATCTTACCATCTATACATGTACTGATAAATCAGGCCTGAGTATCTTTACTTGAAGTGAAGCTAATTAATACTCACAGCCACCCCAACCAGGTCCTCCCGACGTTTAGTATGCGCAGCAATATAGTTTTACATAATATTAAGCATTACTTACCTCAGTCTTTTGTGTAAATTTGTCTGGGTGAAACCGAGCTTGCAGACTTCTGAATATTTTCGTTAATTCTATGGTCTCGACTCTAAAAGACTTCGTTATTCCCAACACCTCATAATAATTCAACTTTTGGTCCAATGGTTGTATTTTACTACATTCATTACAAAATGAGGTGTTTATTATATTATCAGCACCACAGTTCCAGCACTTTACTTGGGTAATAGAACAAAGGAATTTGACATTTGATTTCAATAAAAGGGGACATGTATGCCTCGGCAGAGAAGCTTCGTTTTCACGTACCAATACAGTCTTCCTATGATTTCTAGATTTAAAGTAACTAAGTTTTGTGTTCTGGTCTCTTAAAATGCTCCTAGAGTACAAAATAAATTGTGATCCACTAATTACGGCGGAAAATTGGGACCGATAAGGCATACCACAAGACAACATTGCCATGTTTGTTTACATCGTGTCTTGACAGAATAATAGTCACATTATGTCATGGAGCTTTTGTTTCCTATCTTTTGCAATAAAATTGGAATTTTAATGAAAGTTTAATACAAAATGAATTTCATATTCACACATATATTCACATTGCTAAATAATTTATAATAATAAAAATTTCATATATTCTCTATGACTCTTCAAGTTTTACGATTGAAAGCAATTTGACGCAATATTTCTTAACTTTTCATATTATAAAGTGTTATTTTAGATATGAAAATCATAATATAATTTCTTACAAAATTTATACATAGTTGGTTTAATGCTAGCTAGATTCAAGGCTATGTCGTATACCTAAGTATGTAAGTTAGGCGTTACTATTATTATGCCCGATATAATGTTAACGTTGAGCTGCGTTCAGCTTCGAAAATGTAAACGGAAAATAGCTATCTCAATCATTTAAAGCTCAACAGAATGTTTGAGTTCTTTTTTTAACATTGGCATTAGCTTCATGAAATATGACAATAGCCATTTATTTTGATATATTTAGCCAAACGATTATAAACTTGATGAAATATTCACATAATTATACTAAATAATACTAACTGATTAAGGAAAAAGAATAATTACAGCTTCCGAATCCATCATCAGAGTAACATCCAAACATATTTATATGTATTCTTCATTCCAGGGATAGAAGTTGGAAGCTTATTGAACGCAAACACGTTATTTCGTATGTCCTCTTGTCCGTCAACTTTTTCAACGCTCAGCATTTTGTGGTCTTACGCGGAAGTGTGAAGGTGATTATTGCGTTTAAAAAGTGTGCAGCGTGTATTTATTCCGTGTACGTTGTCACAAACGTTGTCATCGCAGGAATACAACAAGATATAACGATGACAAAGGGGGAGGAAGTTGCTCCTACAGGTGAAGCAACAGGTTGGTCATGTGTGTCCATCTGTAGTAGAGTTGCCATGCTGTTGTCATTTGCCATAAAAAGTTAATCCATTTATGCCTGGAACACGTGGATGACTTTACCAGTTTTAAGTAGTAATTTAAGCTCTGAAATGTTATAATTCTTGCTCTCAAGTGGTGTCCGAAAGTGAAAGAGTTTGATATAATGGGTTGAGGAAATGTACAAATTGGTAATGAATGGTTTGTACACATGGGGTGGTTTCTGGTAGGGGTGCCTCCTGACATGAAGCAGAACTGATAACGCGAACGTTAGAAGGATCCCTCATGAAGAGGTTATATAGAAGTGGATTATTATCTAGTTTGTCAGTATGATGATGCACTACTAAATATTTTTGCACTTGTTTTTATAGTAAATATGTGAATTTTTTTTTTTTTTTTTTTTGTAAGTGAAGTGGTATCGAGTTTTGTTTATTTTCCAAACCGGTAACTAGGCTATCGCCAAGGTCATTGCCAAGTATGGAGAGTTGTTTGAACGAATGATGATATTAAGGCTGCTTTCACATCAAAGTGGCACGTCGCACGTGGCACGCCAGTTGAATACGAACATTTGGAAATATATGAAACCTTTCGCACAGAAGTGGCGTGGCACATGGGACGTGTCACGCCACCTCTGTGTGAAAGGGTTCAATATATTTCTGGATCTTTTCAACTGGCGTGCCACGTGGCATGCCACGTGCGACGTGTCACTTTGGTGTGAGAGCGGCCAAATAGTAGTTTCATTAAATCATGTGTAATAATGGACATTTCTGTCACGCTCTTCTGTTCATTATTATTTCGTAGGGTTATTTTTTTCACAATCATTACATATATGATGTCATAGGAATCGTGGTACATACGAAGAGCGTGAAAAATGATGACTCACGCTAAATACTGTGACGGAAATAAAAAATCTGAAATATCACAGCAGTGAAAAAACTTATACTCAGTATTCTGAGTGCAGTCAATCAATTCTTCTTCTTCGAGTTTTATTTTAAATAACATTTAAGATATTTTGACTGGATGTCATAAACCTTACAGTTTTATGAAACTGTCGTGTATCTATTTATTGACGTAATTAAATCGTTGACTTGCATTTAATAATATATCTATAG